>VKOC01000639.1:141457-161177 GCA_009364415.1 Spea multiplicata
CTCCTGGGTTCCAATGGCACGTTGTGTTCGCTGATCCAAGTTTAAGTTTAAAAGGCTAATTGGTCCTTTTGGTCATTTACATGTCAGTTGTATGTGCCCCAATGGCAAATTTCCTCTATTTGAGGGAACCCACAACCCAGACGTATGTTTCAGCCTTCATGGGCCTCATCAGTGGGGTCCGGTTAGTATCCCTCTAGGTACAAGCCTTTCACGTGGGGTGGGACCCAAGAGATCACCAAAGGGTGAAACCAAACCTTTTTATTTATTCCCCTGAAGGCATAAAATGACATAAAAATAACCTATAAATGTTTCAAAGGGGTATTAAATTGGATGAGGATTTAATGTCTCGTCTAAACCTTATTTGGGGTTAACTATGGTGGAAAATACATGGTTTGAGATTCAGCACCCTGATTAACCCTTAAAGGGCTACTGTGGATTATAGACTAATACAGCAATCAGAACTAAACATCTACAAGCGTCTAGTACTGGATTCAACTCACAAACACATCAGAGCTCATAAAGAAAATTGTGTAGTGTATTTTAGACAGGTCTAAAGGAATTTAGTGAACCATTGCGGCCCGAAATGTTCACCTAGAAAAGGCGTAAAGGGGTAAAAGTGGGGTCACCTAGACATTTCAGCCCTTCCGATGCCACATGATGCTTAATAAAGTATAAATATGGTATTTTATAATACAAAAGTGTATATGGTATTATACTATGTATATGGTGTATTATTATACTTTCGGGGAGGATTAAATGTACAAACATTGAAAAGGTTAAACCATAAAAATCACCTTTGCTGACCCCCCCTTCAAGACTGTTTAGTAATAGAGAATAAAAACATTTCTGTTCTTTCTGCCACAAAAGTATCAATCGACATCAAAGTATTTCAATTGAACAGCTTGCTACAAATGTTTCAGTTTTAAGTGTCAGCGTAGAGGTCCAGGTTCTTTACCTTTCAAGCGTTTTTACCAATAAAGAAGTCAAGGGGAAAACAGTTCACCGATGCACTTGAATACAGTTAACCCCATTTTACAGTTTAACCCTTAAATGTAAAGCTATGCTAAAAAAAAAATATATATTTTGCTCAAGGATAAACCTAATTGCCTTTGGTTTTATTCGAGAACACTGGTCTAGGCGTTGGGTAGAATTGGCGCTCTGCTCCCATAATGGTGTAAAGGTGTTCTAGTAAAAGTTACAATTAGAAATGTATTGCAGCAAAAGTAGAAAAAGCAATATTTCAGTCCTTTTTTATGTTTTTTTAATAAAATTAATTTATCATTTCTTACTTTTACTGCTCCCTTTTTTCCTTTTTTTTTTCCAATTTAAATGTATTATTGGGTATGGAAGAATCCTAGACCTTGCACACATTTTCTTTTTATTATTTTTTATTATTCTGTTAAATTTCTGACCTTGCTATACGGTTGGATATGTGTTACCACAGATTAAATTGTTGTTCCGCCTACTCTGACCAATGTAATACCTTTTGAAATTATCTGCAGTATTGGAAGTTTTCAACAAATATTGAGCTGTTTTCTTTTTTTAATACAGTTGTAATTTTGCCCCATAATATAATGTTTTCAGGCAGCTGAATATTTGTTTGAGTTCTAACTTTGTTATCTGAGCCCCGATCTACTAGACAACCCCCCCCCGGCTCCTTATCATACTGCCTGTGGGGAACAATAGAATGGCTCAGTCTTAATTACCCAGTTGGACACTGGGACTAATGAAAGTCTATGGAGGAAGGGACTTTATTAGCATTGCCATAAAGCATTAGCTCAGTGTGGTGTTTGAGCCGGGAAAGTCACCCAAAATATCAGATGATTGACAGCAATGGCGGCTCCAGGTCTGCAGATAAAGGGACTTTATGGAGACAAGATGAAATGAAACCAGATGCTTTTCAATGGCGAACCCACATTACTGCATACAGCGCTGTTCACTGGTTAATGCTCAAGGCAAACAGTTTTCTTCCTTGGGACTTCCCCGTTAACTTATGTTTCACCGACGGGGAGCGGCGCCTTTTAATAAATAGAATTCTTAGCCAGAGTGCGACGTTGGCACGCGACCATTTCCTGGGTTAATTGCTGGCACAAAACACCTCGCTCATTCATGATTCACATGGACTGATTCATAAGGCTGCTTTAATTTTCTGGAAGGCTGGAATGTTCCAAAATCCCTATACAGCGACCTCCTTGTTCTAGGATAATAAGGTACTTCTCCGAGAACGAGGGGACCAGTCTTCAGCCGACCTATCATCTTTAACCATTACTAATCGGTCAATGATGGCGGATGGAGTCCAAAGGTGTTTTGCGAATGTGTGGTTGGTCTTGTCAGCGTGAAATATCTAGCGCGAGTTGGGCTTGTTCTATATATGCAAAGGGTTTAGAGACAGTTTGTTCAGCTTCAAAAATAGCTCGAGAGATTTTGGCAGAGTCCGGTACACTGCGCTCCTTGGAAACTCTATAAATAACCGTTTGAATAAATACACCATTTCATTTATCACATTAAAGGGTCTACATTTTTCTTGCCAAAGACATCGAGCTATTACAAATCGGCTTGGGTGATGTCCAAAAAAGCCCTGTGTCTTTCAAAGACTTATTACTGTCTCATATTTTTTTCTGGGATCCTTTCTGTAGACACAATTTGACTCCATGGGAGTTTATACATAACAATCATCTTTAATCCCAAAGTCTGAGCTACATAAATATTTTATCTGCATAAAGTCACACACAGCCCCCAAAAGCTTTACGGACTGCAACCTTGGCAGATATTTCATTCTTTCAGAATAAATAAAATGAGAACATCATTGTGGTGGCTTTCAAACTGATAGGTTGCTGTCATTAGCTAGACCTAGGAAGTCCTCTGAAGGTTGGATAATAGGTTGGTTTTAGGAGACCTTCCAACCTCCAGAAAAATGTGATATTGTGAAGAAAATGTTGTGAGGAGTTAGATATTTTTTTTTAATAGAAGATTATCATTATGCGGTTCTCCAGAAAATGTGTCGGTGGCTTCTGGTCGTATTCGATACTTCTTGAGGAACGCTAATGCTGGAACCAGATGCTCCAAAAATGATCCACGGCAATGGTTTTAAAATAAGCAGGTTTAAGAAATATGTAACTTTGGGAAAAAACATCAGAGCTTGGTTTTCTTATAACGCTGGTTGGGTATCGTCTCGTTGTGGCATGCTCAAAATGGGTATATAATGGCCAAAAGCAGGAATACTATAAAATGCTTCCCCATTCCCCCATAGGAAACTGGACACGGACACACGCTTTTTAGGGTAACCATGCAAGTATTCTTTCCAAGCCTCCCATGTTTCCTATACATTGTGCTGCCATACAGACGAGTATCTGTGCTTAGGTTGGCTGGCTGCATGACGTTAATTTCAGACGGTGATATGAGGACAAGACACAATACGTATAACGATGGTATGGAATTCACTGCCGAGGGAGGTGGTGTTACCCAATACATTAGATGCCTTCAAAAGGGGTCTCGATATCTTTTAGAAAGGCACGACATACAGGGCTATAATGAGAATTAATATTTTAGAGCTTCTTGATCCAAGGAGAACTCCGATTGCCTCTTGGGGTCAAGAAGGAATTTTTTTCCCCTGATGGCAGAATTCGGCTTAATTAGGGGGTTTTTTTGCCTTCTTTTGGATCAAGAATAGGAAGGTTAGGTAGAAGGGTTGAACTTGATGGACTTAGGTCTTTTTTCAACCTTATGAACTGTGTAACTATGGTGAGCGATGCTAGTCTGCTCAATGTGGGGATTGTTGGTGATGATTCTGGGTACCCTCGGTGGGAGTCGGGGGACGCGACATCACTGAAACGGAAAATCGGCACAATGTTCCACTGTAGCAAATGTCCACAAAAAGTACTGTGGAAATAAGTACTCCCTGACCCACGGGACAAAGCTTTTTACTTAAATACTTGCACATTGGGACTGTCCGTGGACAGGAACCTGTATTTTCTCCGAGGCAGGAGCAATTTGGGGAAAAAAAGCTTATCCCTCAATGCAAGACACGGCTTGGTCTGTCTTTTAGGGTATGGGCCAAACAAACACCATATACCCAGTGAGAAGAACAAAATCTCTTTAGTTCTCTCTTCGGTACTTTATGGATTGCGAAAAAGGTTTCCTAACAAACGAGATACCATAATGGGAACGACAGAGAGGGAGGCGGCCGCGCGGCTGTCTTCATATTTCTTAATTACAGAAACGGCAAAAGATTTTTGGAACCTAATCCATAAAAAACAAATGTCAACTTGAGTTACGATCATCGTCGGTGCAGCGCATAAATAACCCAAAACAACCGTACTCCGAGGACCCCAAACCCTGCCGTGATGGATGTTAATAGAAAAAAAAGCAAAAAAAAAAGCAAAAAAGAGAATATTATGACGCAGTTATAACGAGAAAAGAATTCTTCCCTAAAATCTATTCGGATTATCTTTGCTGAAAGCCATTATTTTCCCAGCAAACGTTACACCGCAGGGACAAAGCTACACGGAGGCAGCAACACGCATTTAACTTTATGTTCTCTTAACTTACTTAGCAACCGGTCCAGAACCTTTTCTATATCATGCGCCACTAAATCGACCAAAAATATTTATTAAATCAACATTTTCCTTCTCAGGCTTAGACCTGTTTTCCCGCCGCGGAAGATTCTACAGACGTTAACAGATGGAACAATTTAGCCTAATGTTTTTTCATTCTAAATATTGCTGAAATCTGAGAACTCTATTATGGTTATGCTTGGTCGCCGAACAGAAATGGACTTTGATAACCATTTGTTTAATTTCTTTCGTTCAAAACAATTTCAAAAGGCTTTGTACGGCGGACAACGTGGGCTTCCGACCAGACGCGTACGAGATGTGGCCCGGCGTGTACGCATCGACACAACCAAGGTGTTTTGAAGAACATTTGGAAAATTAAAAAAAAAAAATTAGAATAATAATTTTTTTATATATTTATACAATATATATTTTAAATTTATATATATTTTGTATAATATATTGGCATGGGAAATATATATATATATATATTTTTTTATATGTGAACTTTATATATGCAACTTTCCCATTGTTATAAGTTGATACAATTGCATGCGGTGGTTATGTGTAAAAGATAAATCCATTTTAAGGTAATAAATATATTTGGGAGTTTCACCCTAGAAGAGAAAAGACCCAAAGTAGTAGATGCATTAAGCGTATAATTAAATTATTATTTCTCTTTTATATGAGGGGTGTAACAACAAAAGGGTAGGATCTGCATTCTCGGCCATACAGCACAAAAAAGTAGGACGATGCAGTAATACGAGCGGTTAGGGTAGGAAAACAATATAAAGTTGAGTAGCTTTACTTTACTGAGAGGGTGGAACGGCCTCCCAGCAGAAGTGGTAGAGGGTAATACAGTGAGGGTATTTAAACATGCATGGTATAGACATACGGATGGCATGAATGGTACTGTTGTTATGTACAGCGCAACTGAATATGATGGTGCTATATAAAACCATAATAATAATAATAATAATAATAATAATAATAATAATAATACCAATATCTAACCTCAGTATCACATGGAGATTTTGTTAAAATGCAGTTGTGGGAGTTAATTACTTTTAATAATTAATTAATTAAAGCCACACCGTCACGGTATGATGAAGAGTTAATCTTCGTTGGCAAAATGTTTTTCGCAAGTGTCTTTCCCCCCCACCACCACCAACCAGCACTAACTAATTGTTTTGAACCCCATCTTTTTTCCTACCCCCTATACCTAGCATCTATTTTTATATTGTATTTGCCTTCCCATACCACCACGAAATAATCATTTCAGCATCGTTAATATTTTTTGTTGTTTTTATCTGTTAATAAACTTTGTAACTCTCAGAAGTAAAAAAAAAAAAAGACATTTCCTATTTTTAATTAGTATTTTTTAATTTATTTTTTTTTTTTTTTTTTTACTGTGAAAACCCACGTTTTAAACGCCATGCTATAATGACCTTGTTTGGAGAGCAGATGGCCCATCAACGTCTTCACAGGACATTTGTGATGAAAATGTAAATCTAGTTCTCTCGTTTAATTGATAGACACATTCTTATCGGGAGCCGAACCGCTGGATAGATTCCAATCCAAATCTAACCTTTTTTGGCCGCGCTCCACTTAACTTGGAATTTTTAAACATTTTTTACAGACTTTTTTAAAAGGTCCTTCTCCTTTCCATTGCGGTTTTTCGCAGGTATTTATATTTATTTTTCTCAATTTCTGCTCTTAGAGTATTTATGTTTTTAAGTCATTCATTACCTTTACCATTTTGTAATTGACTGCCCTATTCCACTCAGACAAAACATTAACTGCTGAACAAATAAACTTTAGCCGATCCGTAGTTTTATTTTTCCGCCTGAAGGTTCATTCGCACACAAACTTTTTTTTTTTTAGTTGATATGGCAACAGCATATCAGCGTCTGCTTTTGAGTCACGGGGCAATTTAGTGTTCCCTGGAAAAAAGGTTTTAGGGGCAAAATGTACCTGATTAGAGATTTCTGGGTCTCCGCACTTAAGGTAATGTACTGTAATTTAATGGAGCTCAACAAGGGATGTTCAGACGGTCTGAGATCCACATGAAGAAGTGTCATGAGCATCAAGGCCGCCTTTAATATTGTTTAGAACCTGGGCAAGCAGTTGCTTGGGCCCCCGACTTCCTGGCATGCAATCGCACCCTCCACTCCAAAACCAAAAAAAAAAACACAAATAAAAAGCAAAAGTACTTTCTAAGAGGAGACTTTCAGAGGGTTGTGACCCAAGCGTGACATTCACTCATTCACACACAGGGTAGGCCCAAGACACAATGCTGCCTGGGGCGAAGTTTAAAATGCCGCCCCCCCCCACCGCCGCCGCCGCCAGGGGTCATTATCTACCCTTCCTCCCTCCCTATTATCTACCCTTCCTCTCCTTCCCTCCCTATTATCTACCCCATCCCCCCTTTGCACTCACCTTTCGGCAGTCCTGCGGCGAGTCTCCCTGCTCTGCTTTACTGCTGAGTGCCGGAAATGACAAGCGGGCCACTCGGCGCTCCTCTCTCTCCTCCGCTTAAAAGTGCCGCCTCTTCAAAAGTGCCGCCTGGGGCACTTGCCCCACTCTGCTCCATGGTAGGGCCGGCACTGTTCACAGATACTCATTCAAAAATACTCATTCACCCTTCCCCACCACCCGTAACCTGAACTGCAGACTTCCGCACAAGCCAGCAGCTTCCCTCTGCGTTGCTCGAGGTCTGTGTAAACAACTTCTCTTTTGCCACAGAGGGGCAGCAGGAACGCAGCAGGGTCACATAATGTAACGTGACTCCGTTGGGATCCTGCTTCCCCTGGGTGGTACAAGCAATGCACAGGTAAGCAGCGGGCCCATGTGGAAGCGATCACAGGGTTGAGAACATGGTTGCCGTGGGCTCAAGGGGCAGCTGCTATGGCCCCTTGTGCCCAGCGTTAAAGATGGCCCTGATTCTCTGTACATGGGAATTCTCAGGATGTGATACAGAGTCTCAGGTCTGGAATTGACTCCTTCCAATTCAACACCACTGTGATCATATGTAAGACTTCCCCTTGGTGTTTTTGCTACCAGTGTGTTATAGTTGATATCCCTGCTTGAATGCAGGTGACTCAATTAAGTGCATCTTTAAATAATGACAAGTCAAGGATTCCATGAGGACGCTTATTAGAGCTATTTGGTGAACAGATTTGATGAGTGGGTTCGAAAATCCCAGGGTACTAAAATATTGCACCAATATACATATGTCAACGTGCTTTATATATATATTTGTAAAAAATCACCAGAGTATTCAAAAAAAAAAAAATATATATAATATTAAATAAATATTAAAAAAATGAGTACCATGACTACACACTAAGAAAACTAAAAACAAACCCATTTCTCTGGTGTTGTCCACCTGGCCCGGATAAATGTACACAATAAAAGACGCCACACAGGACTTTTTTTTTTTTCCTTTCTTTCTTTGCAGCGTCCAAACATTTTTTTTCCCAATATTATTTCGAAAGCTTCGCAGTTTAGTAAAATGGGCCTTGACTGGCTGAGGAGGTGGGTTTAGGGACTTTGTGGGGTCTCCATTTTGTGACTGTCACTTCTAATTAGTTTTTCTTACCTGAATTTCTCCCCCTCCCTCCCTGTTATTAGTAGGGTGATTGAGGGTCTTCTCGTCAGTTTCACAGTGGCGGGGCTGGTCAGTGTAAGGTGGGGGTGGAATAATGGTTGGTTAATAGGAACTAGCATGTTTCTGGTTGGGTTGGGTTGGGTTGGTGTTGGTGGTTTCGAGTTGGTCAGTGGCTCAGAACCTGGTGTGGGAAAGGTGCGTTTTTTTAGGCTCTTTCCCGATTGGTTTTGTTGTTGGGGTTAATGGTGTCGTTATATGTATGGAAAGGGGGGCGTCATTGTCAGGAGGATGATTAGAAAAAAATGGCGGAATGTTTGCACTGTATTACTTTTGGTGGCAATTCTGGAAATGACTTTATTGTGTTAATAATTCGTTGTGGACTTGTTTCCCAGACATATTAAAATCCGTGGCCAATTTTTATCCATACATTTGGTGTTTCCATGTGTTTATTTGGTTGGGAGGTTATAGTGTTGGGATTCCGAGACTGCGAAATCGACGATTCCTCAGCCATGTTCTTTATATAACCCAATAGATCTTTGCCATCGTTATAATTTGTTAAAATTAAGTTACCTGATTAATCTGGATTAGCTAAATAAACATGAAACATACATAGACTCAAATCCGTACAAAGTGGACACCACCATAGAGAATTTTAGTGATCTATACTGAGTTGATGATGTCGAGGTGGTGCTGGCACTTTAAAGCCAGGAATTCAGCCGGCGGCTGTACACGGCGGCACCCAATCTACAGATCGGGGGGGAATATGGGGTGCTGTTGTCCAGCGGCCCACCAGGCATTTGCCAGATGACCACTCCGGGACTGGTTTTAGTACATTTTTGTTGGTTGGAAGAGACTGGCTATATAATAGTTGTAAAAAAAAATGGTAAAAATGACCATTGTGTTTTAGTTTTCAAAAAATATCCACTTTTGTTATGCGTAGATTTGGATTATGTGACCATTATGAAATCTCTAGTCCCAGCATACCAACTTTTCATTTGTAGTTACTAAAATATGTTAAAATCCTCGGCATCAGAAGTTGAAGGTAACGACATCAAGAGTTGACTCTAACTGAAAACTATACCTAAATCCCTCAACTTCTATGTAAAATACAATTATTTGCTTTAAATTTCCTTTATTAAAATAATATACTGATCCTTAAAGAAAATGTTTGCATTAAGTGCCAAAAAATAATGTAAAATTGCATTGCCAAGGAGACAAAATATTTTATTTTATCTTCACATGTGTTAATTTGTATTCCAGAAACCTTTCTTCTACTAGAATAAATGCCATTGAGCCTGGGATTGTATAATGCGAAACTGCATTTTTTTTTATTTCTTGGAAAATGAGATTGCCTGAATATATTTTTCACATGATCTAGCGTATTAGTTGAAACTTCCACCTTTTATTCTCAGCTATTTTTTTTCTAAGTTCAAATAAGGTCCTTTTCTGTCTCCCCCCCCCCCCATGTATTGGCTTTCTCATTAGATGCTTTCTTTGGAGACTAAAGATACAATTATTTGGATGTTTTTGTGGAATTTTCAATGCGCCTGTGAATGAATGTGTTAAGGATTAGGAATGAAGATTGTAATAACTACAGCTCCTGCAATTAATTAGATTTCAAAGTCTTAACAAGACCAGCTGCAGAGTTTATTTTTTTTCTTATTCAGACTGTAGAAAGATTTATTCAAGTAATGTTCTTTGACCATGTAAAACAATAAAGAAGAGGAAACTGATTTTTTTCCCCCTCTGAAAACGTGAAAATAAAGGGCAAAATAGGCTAATTGAAGAATTCAAAACAGGGAATTTGTGCCCTACCTACCAAATTAAAAAAAAAAAGTAATTTAATGAGAATTGTTCCATACATTTCAAGATAGGCTATAGTTCTCTTTGAATCGTTCTGCTAAATATTTTATTTATAATATAATAAATCATAGATTTTTTTTTTTCACTTCTTCTTCTTCACTACGGCTACCCGGAGCCTTCCCTTGCGGGACGCGGACAGTACTGCCCACTGACGTCAGCGGGTGGTTCTGTGACATCAGTGGGCGGTCCTGCTGATGTCAGTGGGCGGTCTTGATGGTAAATATAGTAACTATGGCTCTTTTTTAAAAAATGGTTGTAAAAAGTCATCTAAATTGAAATTGTCATGGAGAATTTTTTTTCTCTCTCTTTACATCTGTTGATTTGAATTCCACAAACTTCTACAAGACAAGTTTTACCCAGTTTGTATTATTGAGACGTTAAGCTTTGCGTTAGGGAGGAAAAAAGTTGGTAGTTTAATACTTGGAAGAGAACTTTTTGTAATTTTGGACAAATTTTAGAGTTTTAGAATAGAGTATCTGATGATGCCGGCCAGCGGCCCACCAGGTATTTGCCCAGTGTGCCAGATGGCAGGTCCAGGCTGGAGTTTGGTTTGGAGTAACTGGTTTGAAGATAATTAAAATGGAACTCACAGCATTTTTTTTTTACTACAAGTACCACTTTTTTTAAAAACAAAATATTTCGCTTGTAAAAATTTTTAGCTTACACATAAAATAATAATTTACAAGTTTTGTTAATCACCCACAAGGACCCTCTGACTCTTCCTAGGAGGTTTACAGGACTTAATTAGCATCGCCATAAAGAATCAGCTCAATGTGGTGTTAAAGCAGGGGAAGCTCACCCAAAACACCACAGGACTGCCTGTAACGTCTGCATAAAAATTTACGTTTTAGGAACAAATGGAAAAGAAACAAAATTAGAGCTTTTCTTTTAGGCCATATTTATAACAACAATTTGCTTTCAGCAAAATGGCTAATTACAGCAATACCCCACATACATACCTTTTAATGTTTTGGGGGGTCAGAACACTACCGTTTTGGGTTTTTCAAATGTCTAGATTTTGTTCATATTATTATTATCATTATTTAAACTTTTTATGACTAGTGATCCCTTTACAGACCTCAGAGGTCTGTCTATAACCATAAGGCATGACTGATGATGTCATAGGGGCAACTTTGTTTTTCCCTTTTTAACTCTCCTGTGTCACGCACAGCGCAGTAGAGGAGACGCTGGAGCAGGTTAGGACGGTGCGTCCCCACGGGAGAAAGCCTGTAAGTCTTACAGAAGAGTTCTTCGCCCTCCAACTGGGTCACCTTTGGGTTCAGCCTTTTGGGTTTGAGCAGCCGTGGGATTTTTGATGATCTAACTCTAAGGGTGAACACAGGTGGGTCTAAACAGGTCTTAAGCAGGAAGACGATATCCAGGAAAGGCAGCAGAAGTTCATAATAATCGAGTAACAAGTCGAGGTCAGGAAGCTGGAGTTCAGGATAGTCGGGGTCAAGCCGGGTCAAACATAGGATCACGATCACAGGACAAGGTATAGTGGTTCTGAGATGGTTTATCTAGGAAAAGGGAGGATAATTCTGAAATTGGAGCTGCCTGGAGGCCCTCCCAGGCTTTGTGGATAGGTAACATCGTGTAGCTCTGCAGCCCTGCATTCTTGACCGCATTCTGTGTGATCGAGCAGCAGGAGAGAGGGGTCAGTAGCAATCCGAGCAGGATCTGGATAGACCCTCCGGAGATAGACCCTCCGGAGTCTCAACACAACTCCTAGTACACAAAACTAGTGTAGAGGAATAGAAACTGGGTGCTCAAGTACAGCGATTACACTTAATCGGTCTGCTCAGAGCCTGACTTCTGCTGACCACTAAGTATACAGCCTGATCTTCCATGTATTACCATGCAAATTCTGCCAATGCAACCCAACAGTCATTTTGCACAACGTAATAGTAGTACACCTCCAGGCCAACAAGGGGTTAATGTGCAAAGAAAATAGAATATGGGCACAATGTGGCAAAACTGACATGCCTAATCAAAATGTATGAAGTTCTCACCCTTCTCCTTCCCAGACCCTTACAAAGAATGCCTGAACCAATGAGCAATAATCAGCAACTTAGGCATAGGGGAGAGATACATTAATAAGGATGAATAATGATGTTGATCTAAGGATGACCTCGTGATATAACTATAAATTAGAGTTTTAATACATATAACCTACTTTTTTTAACCTATATTCAGAATTTAATGGAACCACAAAATGTAGGATTTCGGGGATTTCCTACATTTCACAGATTCTTTAAGTTCTATGTTTGCGAATTATATATCCAGGAGTTTTTACGCCAAGTGGAAGGAAATCTAAACAGAATAAAGTATGCAATAAAAGAGCAACTTCTAATTACTTTGAGCATAAAAATATATTCCGTAGATTGTATATTTCCAGCTCCGCAAGGCCAAACTCATTCCTTCCGAAAGGATACACGATAACAGTAAATTAAATCATAAATGTATTTTGTTCATAATTTAAGATTTTATGATAGTCTTTTTCATTCTGAACCAGAGCTGCCTTATTTTACATTTTGACAGCTTTGTGCTGCTGCGCCCGTAGCTTACCTTTGATTAAAGTTTTGGCGCTTTCGAACATTTCTTTTTTTTTTTTTTTGGGTCAGTAAATTTGGAACACATAAAGAAATGCTCAGAGAGAAATAAACCTAGAAGCAAAATTTAATCAAAGAGTGACAGTTTTTTTTTTTTTCTTCTTCGAACATACAAGCTATCTTTTTTTTTTTTCGCCGGCCGGCTTCCTTGAAAATTGAGAGACGGGGAATCCAATTACAAATACCAGATAAAAAAAAAAAAAGAGTTTGATTGCAGAAATTTTAATAGCTAAGCCCAGAAAAAAAAAATATAATAAAAAATGATGAATTCACAATTTCTAGTAGCAAGTTTAAAAAAAAAAAAATTAAAAAAAAAAAAAACAAGAATTGATTTTCGTAATTTAGTGGACAGTACAGGGAAATGCAGCTGATGAACTTTCAAGGCTTAAAATCAATAATGCAGCGAGACTGTGGCCCTTGGTTCAACTGATTACTTTGTAATGGATAATTGTAGTGACATTTACAATGTTGCCAAAACAGAATAAGAGGTGAGCATTCCGTGTTTTGTAGGAACAGTTCAAACGGTCAAGTCGGTAGACTCTAAGCTGTCTCCAGGTGAAGACTGGAAAGGGGGGCACTTATCTCCTGGGTGTCTCTGATTTAAAGACACATTAAAAAAAAAAAAAATATATATATAGTATTTGCTCGATTATAAGACAAGGTTTTTTCCAGAGCAAATGCTCTTGAAAATACCCTCAAATAGTCTGACTATGAGACTACGATCCGGATCCCCCGCAGCGATGCAGGGGACCTGGATCCTCCTGTGTTATGCCCCCCTCAACTTACCGGTGCTTCTGAGTCCCCGGTGCTTAGTCCTGGCAGCGTGTAGAGCTCTACGCGATTCGCCGCTGAGCAGCTGTGAGCGGGATTAAAAGCGGCACCCGGGCCGCCTCCTGCCGCCTCTTAAAAGGGGTGGGACAAAGAGCTCAGGCACGGCCATTGCATGGCACAGTGCGTGCATCCTGGCCCCTTTAACTTCATGAATGCCGGCCTCCACCCGCTGCCCCCACCAGTCACCAGAAGCAGTGGTAAGTCGGGGAGGAGGGGGAGGTGTTATATGGGGGCATAAGGCTTTCCTGGAGGCAGAGTGCCCCATGATATGCCTTTTAATCCCCTTTATGCCACTCTGCTTCCAAAAATGCATTTTAACCTCCTATATGCCACTCTGCCCCATAATATGACTTTTAAACCCCCTACATGCCAGAGTGGCATATAGGGGTATAAGGCAATTCTGGAGGCAGAGTGGCATATAGAGGGTTAAAAGGCGTATCATGGGGCACAGTGGCATTTAGAGGGTTAAAAGGCATATCATGGGGCACAGTGGTATATATGGGGTATAAGGATTTCTGGGGCAGAGTGGCAAGCCTGGGGGCAGATGTGCATAACTGGGGGGCAGGTTGAAAAAAAAAAAGAAATAAAAACAAAATATTTTTCTCAATCGTAGCTTTTATTAACAAACATGAATTAACATTTACTGGTAAAACTTTTTTCCTATAGGCAGGAAATTGCCTTTTTCTTTTTTTCCATAAATTAATATTCAGATATTATAATCAGGGTCGTCTTATAATCGAGCAAATACGGTAATATGTGTATTTATTTATGTCCCCTTCCACATGCTTGACCCAGGGCAATGCCCCCAAACGTCTCCTCTACAGACACTCTCTATGTTACTAAGCTCTGAGATATGTCATGTCCAGACACTCTTTTTAAGAACGCATGGTGCTGTGCGCATCAATATGGAAGCCGTTTTGACTCAGCACAGTCCCCCCATAGTGTAAATTGGGGACCTCGTTGAACAACGGCGCACCATGGAGCCTGACTGCTCAATAGGAAGATGTGATCAATAGGACAATGTGTCTTAGGTTAGAATAAGCCACTGAACAAGAAGATGGAGGGTGAAAAAAAATAGAGTGGAGTCTGAATAAGGTCAAACATGCCGAAGATAAGGTATGGTATTTGTGAAGTTGTGGAGATGCAGAGGGAGGATGGCGGGTAGGAGAGAATTCGGCAAAAAGGGCATTAGTGTCGGTTACTGGAGATAGTGTTCCATTGCTCTCTCACTCACACTCTCATTCACTCACTCTGTTGATGTCTTTTTGTCAATGCCTCCCTACCTTCTTGGCCAACCAATATTGTGCCCCGTTTCTGCACCACTTTTTCTCGGCAACTCTGTCTGCATTATTCTGGTTTCCTGGAGTACTTCCGCAAAAGGGAGGAGCCATGACACAGCCCCTCCTCCCGGTTGTCCAGTAGAGGGAGAGGGTCTGCATGGAGGCTCCACCCTTTTCCATAAGAGCTTCTGGAGGCCTGGATAATGGAGCTGATACCGGAGAGAATCATATGAAAAAAAAAAGCAATAAAAACATGAAGAGGCAAAATAAGAAACGGAGATGTAGAAAGAGAGATGGGGCACTGAAGGGTCGACAGGGAATGCATGGAGAGAGTGAATGAGAGTGAGTGAGAGCATTAGAGAGCAATGTGAGAGAGCAGTGAGGGTGAATTTTGTTTCTAAATGGAAAAAGCCCTGCAAATTTTGCCCGAACCGAAAGAGCATGAAAAATTTAATTAGTTGACCAAAAACAAAATGAAAAACATGTTAGAAGAATCATTTTTGCTCTAGTATTCATTTTTTGTGCGTAAGAAGCATATCTGTTGATACATTCTAATTCTCTATTTCTATGACTCTAGCGCCCAAAAGCCTTTTAACCGTACAAAAACTTTATTTTATTATTTTTTTAATTTTTTTTTTAGAAAAATTGTAATTCTGCTGATCATAATACCTTGAACGTTATGTCCTGGAAGACAATGCATGATTTATCCAGCTGTAAGTCAGCAGTTGTTAAATGAAATTGCCAGAATGAAAATGGACTTGGCAGATGCTGTATTCTGGCCATGGATATATTTTAATAGGAGTTTCAGTTGTTGGCATTATTTCAATCATGAACTATTTCAATACAAAAATGGATTGTGTTCCTTTTAATTACAATCGTTTTAAACCCGGTTAGTTGATTACAGTTTCAGTTGCTAGATTTTTTGATTTTAGTACATTTTCTCCTCTCTCTCTCTACTATATATATAATGCGAAAACTTCATATCTTTTTTTATTCTTCCAAACCCACCAATGGTCATTTTGCTGTTATCATGTACGGTAAGTAAACGGCGCTACTGGTTCTCTTAAATTTAGTAATTTTACAAAGCTTCATCACACATTTCCCAAGAGTCTGCCACCAGGTGAGTCCACTATTCTAAACCTAAGACAGGAACAAGGGGTCACAACAACAAATTTAAAAGTGCAATTTATAAATTAATTGATGTACAGAGTATAAGGGGGATTTATCCATTTAGCTGGGTAAATATTTCCACATTGGGCGCAATACCCACCTTTACAGTTACCTGTAGGTGAGGCTGGGAGACGGCTATGATAAAATGGCTTATTGAGTCTAAAATGGCTAACTTGTCACTTAGATTTGGCGTTCGGCGATATGTACGGTAATTGGTGATGCAGAAACAACCTTGATCAATTTAGATGAATTTGTCTGATGAAAAGACATAAATCTAATATTATGATTAGCTGGTACCCTCGATGACACAGATTTATTTGTCTCCAAATCATTGAGTAACTGGCTTTTCGTGGTATTAGGAGACCCTTTTTTCTACAAATCTTTCATTTAGTTCCTGCAGTTGCTCAAAGTCAATGTTCGCCTCGGTAAATAATCGGTGTAGACGTTTAAACGGCCCTTTAGGTATATTAACGAGTAGACGTGGCGAAGGGCAGGAGATTCAATGAAGTAATGAATTCACTTAGCATTGAATTGAGTAGCTAATCTATTCATTCCTTTATAAACCACCATATTGTATTGAGGGGAAACCAAAATGAGACATTTACGTTGACATTGATGACAAGGACATCAGGGGAAACCGGCCAAAAGAATGTCATCGATAAAACGATGCCAACCTACTATGTTATTTTAAAAAGGATTAATAGATGAAAAAATACACCTTTACTTAAAAAAAAAGGCATCCATTGGCAATTCTGCATGAAAAACGTGTCTCCAAATTTAAAACAAGTTATTACAATATAGGCTAAGCAAACACCATAGAGCGTGTTCCCATACACATGGGGAAAAGCAAAAAAAACAACAAATAATTGGACCTGGTGCGAGCGCTTCAGAAGAAAGTGGTAGTGGGGTAAATAATTACAGGTATAACATTTATTTTACAACAATGATACAAACTAACATAAAAAGGTTAATGGAAGAAAAAAAATTGCACTTATTTAAAAATAACAATTTTGGTATAATATAGATGTCATCTGTGTTTCACACTTACTGATACGGTGGTTGCGGTCACCAGCAGTCACCAGAAGCAGTGGTAAGTCGGGGAGGAGGGGTAGGTATTATATGGGGGCATAAGGCTTTTCTGCAGAGTGTCCCATGATATGGCTTTTAACCCCCTAAATGCCACTCTGCCTCTAGAAATGCCTTTTAACCCCATATATGCCACTCTGCTTCCAGAAATGCCTTTTAACCTCCTATATGCCACTCTGTCCCATGAGATGCCTTTTAACCCCTATATGCCAGAGTGGCAAATAGGGCGTTAAAAGGCATATCATGGGGCAGAGTGGCATATATGAGGGTATAAGGCATTTCTGGGGGCAGAGTGGCAAGCCTGGGGGCGATGTTGCCATAACTGGGGGCAGGTTGGCAAATAAAAAAGGAAATAAAAAAAAAATGTCTCAACTCGTAGCTTTTATTTAAATATGTAAAAATAGTTTACATTAATTAATTAAAGAAATAAACGATTTCTTACAAGAATATCGTGAAGAATAAAGTGATCACTGTTTTGTTCCACTGAATAAAATAGAAATTTTTCATCTAAAAATGCTTTCAGTAGCAAATGTTTTGATTCCATTCTGTGTAATGTATTTCATTTATTAGAGCCTTTTAACTTTTGCTTTCTGGCATTTAATACAAATAATGTGATAAAAAGAATGTTTTATAGTTATTTGTACGGCAAATAGTGTGACTCGGGTATGTATAAGGGGTGTGTGTGGGTACAAGAGCTCGACTGCAAGATAAACTATATGGGGCTGGTCTCCAAATGTTTCCAGGGCTGCTTTCAGTCCCAGATCCGGCCTGAGGATCCAGGTCCCCTGCAGCGCTGCGGGGGATCTGGATCTTCGTCTCATAGTCAGACTTATTTGAGGTCTGATTATAAGACGACCCCGATTATAAGACGAGGGGCCTTTTTCACAGCATTTGCTCTGAAAAAAACCTTGTCTTATAATCGAGCAAATACGGTAAAAAGAGGCATTATCAAGTTGATTTAAACACTCCACTTTGTATTGTTTTGAAATTATTGGCAAGAGGAGCATTTTGGATTTTTGAATTCGGGGCTTTAAATCAAGCAGGGGCTTTAAATCAAGCAGGGGTTAATAGATAACTGAATTGGTCAGCAGTGGTGTATAAAATTAATTTGGTTTATGCATGGTGGCTGAAACCGGTTGGGAGCTGTTCCTCGATAAATAAACCTCACATTTTCTTCAAGAAACAACAGAGAGTGTGTTATAGATTGCAACAACTTTATTTTAGGTGACACTTTGTTTCCTGCAATCCATGAAAAGATACTAAGTTACAGACTCGTATTAGAATTCTTCCAAAACCACAGCTTACTATTGCCCTCGGACACTAATGGGATCTGCTTGTTAGGTGCATGTTTTTTTTTAATATATATTTTATATAGTTGTTATAAATATTTGCCTTTAAACCCTTAACAACCAATGGCGTGCCTATGACAAACCCATGCATGGGTGGTATTGGTGGTTTCACTTTACTCAGGAGATGTTGCTGAACACATATTGGGGTTTTGTTTTGAAGTGACATGTACCAGGAGCTGTAAATTCATACCCGAATTACAAGGTGTGACAAACAAAAAGATGACTATACCACAAAGGCTGGTGGCAGAATAAGTGCATGGAAACTGTTAAAATACCAGCATTTGAAATAAACCCTGGGGTGTCTAGTTTTCAAAAATAAATGGTTTGATGGGGGGTAAATAGAATTGGCTGGCTTCAAAAATGTCCAAACAGAACATGGGCGCAGGATGCCTACATGTCAAAATTCCAAGTTGAAACTGAAATACGCACCTGCCATATGTGGCCTTTTACATCCCCACCAGCCGGACAAAACTATGCATGGGTAGTATCCCCGTACAAAACAGATGTTGCTGAACACTTACTGGGGTTTTGCTTCTTAGTAATGCTTTAACTTCTAATCTGCTTGGAAAAAATCACCAAAAATGTTACCACTTTGGCAAAGTTTGGTGGTAAAATGGCTGCATAAAAAGTGTTGAGTACCCTGGTTTGTCTAAAATATGTACATGTCAGGGTGATTCGGGGATTCATGACAGATATCCTGTGTTACAATGTCACTAATGCTAATGGTATCTTGAAAAAAGCCTTCTCGTCCTGAAAAAACAAAAACAATATATGATTTTTGTGGGTTTACTAAATGAGTGTTTCTTACAATGAGCTAAACACAAACATTGCAGAATAACATGCAGAATATGTTTTAAAAACAGCCTGGTCCTTAAAGGGTTAAACAGTAGAAGCTAAAATAAAGTAACAGTGTTCTATTCTTTAAAGAGATCTTATTTCTCTTTAGCAGTATCAGATTAAAAATCCGTTTTCAAATATATTTTGCGGTTTTAATTTATTCCAGTAGCCACAAATTAGCCATTTCTATGGGTCCCCGCTCTGTTATCTGAGCCCAGTCTACTAGACAAAGGCCAGACTACTTATCATACCACTTATAGTAACATGCCTGGGTCTTAATCACTCGGTCGGACACTCTGACAAATGAAAGTCTATGGAGAAACGGACTTCATTAGCATTGCCATAAATAAATTGGTGTTTAAGCAGGGAAAGTCACCCAAACTATCACATGACTGACAACAATGGCGGCCTCCACGTCTGCAGATAAAGGGAGTTTATTGGAACAAACTGAGATAAAACCAGGTTGTTTTCAATGCCGACCGACATCACTGGGGGGTTATTACCGTATACAGCGCTGGGGGTTATATTACTG
>VKOC01000639.1:162502-178109 GCA_009364415.1 Spea multiplicata
TTTATTTATTCCTCCCTTTATCCAAGCTTTAAGTCTGACACCTCAAGCTGGTGAGTCCTGTTAAGGATGAAGCAGGTTGCTGTTCAGGCACATGCACTCTTCTCTGAGTTTTGTCTAAAGGGATCCGCATATAAAGTAGGTATAGGGGTGAAAGGTGATCGTCTCCTTAACTTTAACCAGAATTGTATTCCATCACCTTTTCTTCACTGTTACTTGTGTTTATCCAAGCCTCATTTTTAAGCTTTGTGCTGATGAGTCACACTTCTTCATGAGTTTTCGCTAAAGCCTGTGGGGTACAGCTACTTGTTGTGCCCTGTCTACCTGTTGTACCTGTTGTAACAATACAGTAAAAATAAAAGGTGATCGTTGTTCACCTTATCTGCATGTGCCTACCCAGAATCCCTTGTGGTTGTGGCAGCACCATTAGATTTCTAAGTGAAAAACAAGCCTTCTGGCTTGTCTGGTGTCTGTAGATGAGTGTGTAATAATGCTTCTACTACCCTCTTAACTTTGGTTATTTATATATATTTTTATGTATTTAAGTGTTTCTTTATCGTGTAATATCCCAGTCCATTCTAGTACCATAAGACGTTTGCGTTTTGAATGTAGAAGGCTGATGGTTGGGGAGGAGCAGCCAACCAGGCTTGCAATATGCATTTGACCCCAGCCACTGCTATGAAGGACAACCTCCATAGTGCCCATTGTACAGTTTTCCTTTTTATAGACGCAATTGGGGCCCAACTTATGTATTTTAAAAAGCAATATGCATCGTTCATATTTAGCCCCGTAACTACCAAAATAAATGTAAATTCTCGGTGTATGAGGTGTTTCCAAAATCATGACAAACACCTAAATACATTTTGTTTTTTTGTGTTTTTGATACAAAATGTGGGGGGTTTTTTTTCTTAATTTTCCAAAATGTATTTTAGGTTTTTTAATGCTAAATGATGGTTTATATGTATAATTATTTTTTCAAAAGAAAGTCCTGAAAAAGACAATATAAAATTTGTGTGGGTGCACTGAATATGAAGGAAGAAAATCGCAGGTAAACAAACATACGACAAAATATAAGAAAAATTTAAGAAATTCTGGTCTTCGAGACACAGGAAATGCTCTGTCACTAAGGGGTTTGTTGAATTTGTTTAGGTTAGTCTGGACTTCCTTCCACTTTTTAGCTGCGCAGGATATAATATGTCCCCCCGAGTGCCTCTTTCCAAAAAAAGAGGCACTCAGGTTCCAAAAAAGAATATGGTTATCCTTATGTGCAGTGTTGTTTGACTCACACTCTACCCAGGGCTCCTTTAGGCTAGCTCAGAACCCCAAAGACTTTGCTAGCGAAGCGGACATCCGCCAACTGAAGGAAGACAACAATGGGAGCTTGCATTCCACAGACAGCATGATGAGATACAACAATATTAGGGATAGTGGCAGAGCGGGCATATAGCAGTAAGAGGAGCACCCAAAATAATCAATTCTAGTAGAGGAGCAGCGAGGGTGTCATCTCTCTGTAAGATGAAGACTCCTCTAGACATAAAACTTGCAGCTTCCTACAGTTAACGATGATAAGATAATTGTTGGCTGGAGCATTGAGACTTTAATGCCTTATAGTGATGCAACTTGGGGTGGGCCCACGTTTTTTAAAATGATATTCTCCTTGCCCAATAATATGAGTGTGGGAATTTGAGGCACTGGATGTCGTTGTTATGAGATAAAGGGAAAAAAAGACCTTCATGACTTGAGCTGAAGAGCCCTCCCAGAGAAGAGCTCTATCAACGGAGCCTAAGGACTCTGGTGCAATGGTCTAGGGGGCACACATGTCACCAAACCCAAAGGCAGAGGGAGCATAGAGCTGCTTGAGTAGAAGAAACATAAACAATTGCCCACAAATAAACAATATACATACAGAAGGGGGAACACCCGGCCCCCCTGAACATTGTAGCTTGAATAACTGAGAAAAAGTAAGGATATTTTTAATCTAATGGAGCTACCAAAAGGGGTTCAATTTGGTAACCCCATGCTGGAGTGTTCCTTGCCCAAGGGTAACCCCATGCTGGAGTAACCCTATATATTTACTGCACACACGTGCACTAGCTTAGCCAAAGGATAGAGATCCAATACAGGACTGTAAATGGTGGAGTGATGCAACCCCATATACCCCCCACAAGAGGCTGCGAGTAGGTCCCTGGAAAGACACCATGTCCTGACTAATCTTGGAAGATTGAAAGTTCATGGTGCTGTACTCCACAGAGGCAGAAGATCAAAGGTCACATGCATCCATGGATGACCAACGGTGCTTCACATTGATCACATGGCCCGGCTTCCCAGTACTTTTGAGTTTCAAGAAAGCCTTTCTGCTTTGGCGCCACCGTCGTTGAGTAATCTTTAAAGAAAATGAACATTTATGGTGTTGATATTCCATTGCGGTGGAGACATGGAAGCCCTGTAACATATGTTGGTTGTCTGTGAAATTGAGCATTTTCAAAAATCACCAGCCGGTCCATCCTTGTCACAGTGGGGGGGGGGGGTTGGTCCAATCCGTTCAAACATTTTTGCCAGACCCTTCATGAGTCCTGACACCAACCAACAGTACTTTTTAGAGTATGGCGCAGCATCGACATGTTGTGTGTTTAGGGTCCCCAGAAAGTTAAATCTGGAATTGGTTGTCATTTCTGGTCATTTTGCTTATAACACTTACTATATAATTAAGGTATATTGGTTTATATCTATATGTTATCATTTATGCATATTATTAATATATTTAAAACCTGGAATACTCTGTATTAAAAGCTATTAAGGCATGCTAGGAACCAAACACATCACTGGCGCGGCGCACTTTCTATTTAAGATGGCTACAGTAATTAAAGCGTTGATGGGTATTTTTAATTTCACCGAGTATCACTGATTCAGCAATTATACCAAGATTTGAAGTTCAGCATCATTGGGTTCCAGCAGTTAAAGGGCTCCCATAAAGAGTACTCATTCTACCTCATTAACCTCTAAAGCTTTATATTTAAGTTGATTATTTATTTATTTTTTTGGGTCGAACGTTTATCAGTTTCATTTCACTGTCTTTTTTTTTGTGTGCGTCATGTAAATTACTATCGTGGGAAATTATCTTAGTGATATGTCCAACAGAGCTGCTATGGTAACAAATTGGTGACTTTGTGACCGTGCTCATAAAATTGTTTATTTGTAAGCCTTAGGGAGCATTGTACTCCTCTGCTATCTGATGTTTTCAATTGCTGCTTTAGCTCTGCTAATTTTTATTTTCCGCCTGGCTGTTTATCTCCAGAGATTCGGTGCTGCCGTTTCAAGAAATATATTTGATTAGCTGGTTTATCGTCTATGGTATAGGCCTCTTTTATCAGCGAGTAGAACGATAAGACAAGATACCCATCCATTTCATACAGATATATAACATCTGCTCCCAATTTATCATGAAGCTAAAGTAAAAATATGATTCAATTATTTTATTTACATCTCTTTTATATTCGAATGATATCAAGAGTAAATTGATTGTTGTTCAACTCAGAAGATATACACAACGATACACAGTCTGGAACGTACATCATATCCAGGTCCATTCATTAAAATGTGAGTGCTTGCACAAAAGCTTGGGCAGGCCATTAAAGTCAATAGAGATGCAATATATGTATAGAACAATGTTCCTGCGCACCCTGTTGACATTTCAGAAGATCCATTTTTTATGGCAGGTTTTTTTTAATCATTTTATATTGAAGGGCCAATGGATTCAGAGTTGGATTGGTCCTCAAAAACCTGTGTTTTGTTTTTTTTTTACAAGTGGTGCCCATTGGGTGCTAACCTCATGGAACCTGAATGGACTTCATTCCCCTGTAGCAGGGGGCAGGTAGATTTTGTATAAATTTTATTTAACTTAATCCCCCTACAGCTAACAGCACAGACATAGTTTAACAGGACACGTGATGGGGTCTGTCCCACGGAGTGAGGGATGCAGAGGGACAAAGATACCCCCATCTCACTGAGAACAGGATAGGGGGTAAGTTGGGGAGACATGGTCTGGTATCAGTGCCTCCCTTTAAGGTTTTCTACATTTATTTTAATCCCCCATAACCATTACCAGGGAGATGTGGGTATGAAGGGGCATACGTCCCTCCATGTTTACTTAATTTGTCCCCCCTCTTGGTTAAAACTTTAGTCTTGAAGACCCCTGCGTCGTTATTTTTTTTAAAAATATATATTTTTTTTAAATGTAGCAAGGGATGTTTTGCCAGTTACAGGGGAGGACATGCAAATTCACATTGAACTTGAATGCTATTGCCTGTGAAAGTTAAAGTCACATGCACCTGCGAAACACAATGGTATGCAACTAGCCTCAAGTGTGGTCGGTTGAGTTAACCCTTAATGTGAATCGACTTCTTTGTTTACAGACCCAATCCTCTTTCTCCACTAAGGTCTTTGGAACATGTTTACTGTTGTCGGGATCGCCCATTGACATAATATCCCAGCTTCAGTGGGACCGCCCACCGACATCAGCGGGACGGCCCCCTGACGTCAATGGGCAGTCCTGGCCCTGTTCAGCAAGGGTAGACTCTGCCTAGCCAGAGCCCACAAGTTCCAAGGCATGTTAATGAGGCCTTAGGTCAATTTTTTTCAGAATAATGTAAAATGAACCAAGAACCAAACCCAGACCAGAGATTTGTGGCTGTTAGGGCCAATGGTGACTTGCGGGAGCTTGGATGTATTTGAGAAGCTTGTTGAGAGTCCCACCGCAGGTTAACCAAAGTAGAAAGGAGAGTAGAAGTGTGGGATTAGCATGGGGGTATATAGGGAGAGATACAGGGACTTACTAGGTCCTTCACCCCAGCAGTAGAGAGACCAAAACTTGGCTCTGAGTCTTTCTCAACAATGTTTGTATGGAGTCAGATGAGTATGCACGAGTCTAATCTGTATGGGCTCAGTCAACTCACATCAACTCCATACCTTTGTAGCCTAGTTATAAAGGCAAGTATGAGTTAACGACTGACTATGTAGGTTTTTGTTTATAAACTTATCTTAATGATTTAGGGATCTCACTAGTCTGTAATGGTCAACATAATACCAGGAGAGATGTTTTGCCAGAGTCTTGCCATGCAGTGCCATAAAGCACTTTACACGGGGTTACAAATATTTTGGAGAGTACACAAAAATGACATATATATCAAATATAAATTAAGGCAATATATTGATTTGCACTATAACACATTCACTTATTTTACACTCAATTGCATTAATATTTAAAAAATAAAATTGAATATACTACACTGTAATTCTTAAAATCTCTATTATTACAACTATTTTTTAATATTTAAAAAATAATTAATCGTTTACATATTTAAAGTGGTGGGTTAAAGAATATCTGATTGAAAAAGAAAAAAGAAACCAATAAAACTTCACAGTTCTAACTGTCCCTTCGTTATTTTTTGCTTAAACAATTGTTCAATAACACTTAATAAATCATTTACTGTGAAGGGGCCATAATATAAATTATTTAGCATTTGTAACAGACTTTATTGCATGTTATTCTAACTCCGACCAACATTGAATATTCATTACATTCAGTAAATGTATCATCAACCTCAGATTTGTAAAACGTTAGATTTTAGATGTTTTTTTTAATTATATAAAAGGTGTTTTGATGACTATTTTACAGAATTTGTAAAAAAAAATATAATGGCGAGCTACCCAAAAGATAATTATTTCATGGGACACAGACAGCTGGTGTTAATATTGTATAATTAAATTAAAGCCTAGCTGTCCATGAAGTAGATGACAGCAAGCGAATAAATGATTTCGCTAAAATGAATGTTGGTAATTTAATTAAAACAAAATATAATGCCTGGGAAAAATGTCATGTACTAAGCATAAGAAGAAAATATTTTTTTGAGTGTATCCCAAGTCTTCCTTTGCTCTGCGGAGATTTTCCAAGTGAGGCACTCAGCAAGAGCTACTTGGCTTCACTTCTTTAAGCTGGATGATCGATTAGCCTTGTCGCCAAGTTAGTTGGAATGATGCCGCCAAGGTTAAATTCTAGATACTAGATTTTAAGCCTTTTTCTCTAGATTCTAAGCTTCTCAGCAGGACCGTCTTTTCCAGGTTCCAGTTTTGTCAGACCCTTTGAGCATATGGAGCGTAGGAAGTGCTGCACATATTGTTGTCACAACCCCTCCATAATGTTTTTTTTTAATTATTAAAAAAAACAAAAATAGCTTTCGTGGCTATGGCTAAAAGACTTTCCTCCGTGGCCCCTGTCTACCATGCGGCTTGCCGAATTATGACATCATAACCTGGTGCATGGTCAAGTCCCTATGGAGGCTGCGTCGATTAGGGTCAGTTCTCCATAGTGTGTATGGGCTGGTTACAAGGAAGATCTCTGATCTCCCCCCAACAGCCCAAGTGTCCCACTGTGGAGCCCGATGCCCCAATTGGGCGATCTTTTCCCAGTTAAGCGGCCCAGGGGCTTCCTCACTTCTCGAGCTGCCGCCCTAGACCTACTCGACTTGACTTTAAGCATTGAATGTATTGATAATATCATATTCGTTACATTATATGGGACTTTTCATCCAATATGATGCGTTTATTGAAATGAGAAAAAAAAAATTGTGTTTTTTTTCTCATTACAAAATAAAAATGAAAACTTTTCAGAAATGGAAAACTATAAACTCGGTTTATGGTTCTGAACTTTTCTCCTGGGAGTCTCAAAAGCCTCGGTGCACGAGTACTGAAACATCTCACGTATTACGGAGATATATAAGCATATGCTTCAAAGGCCAACAAAAATAAATTTTCCAAGATTTTTATGATTGATTTCAGTTTTTTTGTTTTTTTTTTGTTATATTAATTGATTTTAATGTTTGTTTGTAAAAAAAAAAAAGCAGTCCGCTTTATTTAACAGAATGTAAACTAAGATTTTCATCCAAAATATACAGTAAAAAAAATTACATAAATTAATAATTAAATTGAATTAAATATTTAACAATATATTACATTAGCTAAATTGCAGCATTGCTTTTTTTTTTTGTGCAGCTGTATTTCTGTTTGAGCTCAATATATTTTACAGGGGTTTTTTTTTTTTTTTTTGTTAATATAAAATAGGTGTAGCCTATTATGAAAAGGCATGAAATATTCACGAAGACGGAGCAGGAAATTGTATATGTTAATTAGGAAAATGAAAGTATCTTGATAACCGAAGAGCTAAAAGGACAGGCTGTTCAGATGGGTGGAAATGGCACTTGCCAGCGAGCTGGATGGATACATTTATCTTAATGAGGTTCTTCAAAAGCATCCTGTAGCAGATGTTCACATTATTGATAAGGTAATAAGTAGAGATTCATTGAGTCGCACGCGGTCGACTGCCAGTTCTATAACACGGATAGTATTTCATTGAATCTACGTAAAGGAGCTGCGTTAGTATGTGTGTGTGTGCGTGTGTGTATGAGCTTTTTTTTTTCAACTCTAGTTCCTAAGATTCACTTAGAATTAAATGTTTCAAGGTTCCGGATGGTGACTTACACCAGGAATTGGGATGGAAAAAAATACAAGTCAAGTTTAAAGTACAGCTTAATTATAAAAGAATTATTTAATAATATATATTTTTTATGAAGGTGGCAGGTGGGCTTCGGCATAGGAACAAGATCTCCAACGCTGGCAGTGAGATACTAGATGGCGTTATTGTTAGCTCCATGGCTTCATTTATTGAGTAAGGTCTTAATCTATTTCCAACAACAAAGCTGCCAACTCTTCTGATCTTGTTGAACCCTCGGTCAGCTATTTTCCCAACTTATACCCAAAATCGTTTAAAGATTCATTGAACATTGTGGTGCAAGTCTATGCAAAACAAGATCAGCTCCTGCCCCTCTTATTGTATTTATGTCCTTTTACACCAAACATAGCCCCTTATTGGAATTGTGGCAAATCTTCGTGTATATTGCCTGTTGCCCTATATTTTATTTGTAAGTTGGTCATGAAAACTGTTAGTGTGCTAAAATAAAAAATAAACTCATAACATTGTCCGTTCCGCAATGTTACATACATGTAGTAAGTTAGAGGAGACGCGGTTGTCGCTTTCCAGACCTAATCATCACGTCGGGCAACAAAATTCCAATATTCCATATACCTGATGGTTTGAATCGTATGGCGACTTGACTTGGAGCCCTGTCAGTAGCATAGACAAAAAAAGAATAATATAATAAAGATAATAAATTAATATCCCGTCCTGGATCAATAACTAAAGATATGGTACGCACTCGGATTGCGACATTTCTGGTTTGATCTTGAGATGCTTCGTGGTCCACCAGTTATCTTTCTGAAGAACACAAAGACCTTTCACAGTTTAAACAATTAGTGGGATTTATATTAGTCGTATAGATTTATATGTCATATATATATATATATATATATATTATATATATAACTACATGGCTATTATTGAACAAGGCTGTGATGCCATGAACGGTATAGAATCCTCATTGAAGGACATGCCGTATCTCAGAGCATCAGGATGGATTTCAACCACCGTGGTCTAATAACTGTTAAACTCGTAGATTAGAGGTAGTCCTCTTGGATAATTATTTCAACTAGTGAAGTGCAGCTAAATTAATATTACGGTAAATCTGACGTTAAAAAAGAAAAATCCAGTTTTAAGTGCTATTTAATTACTTTAAAAATGCTCGTGACGATATGCCGAGTAACGATGCTGTGATGGTAATTCTGTTTTTGAAGATATCACCCTTCAGTATTAATATGCAAGTATTCCATCCCGGCTGATGGGCATTCATACCTAAACTGAGGCAAGACTTGGAAGCGTCATGGTTTTAGACCGCTTGATGTCCCCTTCCTCTAAAACGACCTCCACCTGGTGTGTTAGTATGGAAATACAGTGGCATCAAAAATATTTTAAGGTGAAAAATGGATTATATATATATATATAAATGAAAATAGTTCATTATTTAACAGGGCATGCATCTGAAAGCTTCATGTTTAATAAACATACTGTATCAACAGATGTGGGTTAGTTTTCCTCGAAAGCTTAATCCCTAAAGGAAATTGATTAAAATCATTTCCGAATGATACGTCTAAAGGTAAATATTGGAAAAGGTCCAAAGTAATTATCACAACCCCAGTAGAAGCGCAGACGTTAGGGTTGAGTTGGTGATTCTATTAGAGACCCAATTTTCCAGATTAAATGCAGCAGCCGGAGAACTATGTGTTTGGTTCTGCGTTGTTGTACAAGATATCGGTGTGGATACAAATGGAAAAGGATGATGAGACTTGGATGATGAGACTTTTCTTTATGGGGGGCTCTGTAAGAAGTCAGGAGTCTGCAGGAGATACTACCTGATGATGAGACCCAGAGAATGTCTGATTATATCTCGGGTCAGATTAGCACTTTGAGGCCAGAGGCCATCTGACTTTAGTATGGTCGGCAGCTGGATTTGCGCGGCCGCATGCTACGTTGTGCTCACAAGTGTGTGGCTCGGTCAGCCAGCGGCCCTCGGGTCACTCACCTGGTGTGCCAGATGAAGATGTGATCTAATAGGAAGTTCCATACAAAAGATTTTTAAAATACTAATTGTGGCTGTCACCAGAATATTTTCTAGAACAAAAAGCCAAATTCATAATTTCAATACACACAAGGCCACGTGTCATGCCATGTATAGCTTACCATCATACCTGGGAAGCACCACTTCTCCGGTTCAAGACCCGAATCCTCCGAGTCGCGGGATCAGGGTCTTGAGACGCCCCGCTCCCTGCCCATTTTCCCTTTAAATGGGGGTATTTCTCGCTGCCGTCAGCGGGAACACCCCCAATGTCAGCGGGAACGCCCCCAACGTCAGCAGGAACATCCCCCGACATTAGCGGGAATGCCCCCGACGTCAGCAGGACCTCCTACTGATGTCATCGAGAACTCCCACAGACGTCAGCAGGCCATCCCACTGATGTCAGTGGGAACTCCCACCGACATCACGAGACCGCCCCCCTGACATCAGTGGGCAGTCCTGGCCGCGTCCCGCAAGGGAAGGCTCCAGGTAGCCGGAGCCCAGTTCCCAGGTATGCTTACCATACATTACTTGGCAAATTTATGATGTCATAGTGTGATCATAGTGCGATCCCTATATGGTACACTACTGCCATATTTTGGCATGGATTGGGCCCAATGTAGGTGCTTGTATATGCTATGCTGCTGACGGTCTATTTCTCACGGCTGTCCAGGCAAATTCGGGACGGTTGTCAGCTATGCAAACCTCATAGGCCTTCTCACCTTCAAAAATCGAGCCTTATCGCCTTCAAACAACCTGGAAACGCCATCAGCTGTCTCAGCAATCACATTGTAGAGTCGTCAAAGGGATTGTAGATTAACTTTAGCCAAACTTTGAGGTGAGGGCAGGTCCGCTGATCACGTGGACATCCTTATGGGCCATCAATGATCGTACGATCCATCCTTATCTGTATTATGGGATTTAATTTCATTTAGGGTCAATGGAATCACATTTTTTTTTGTTGTGTGAACATTACATCAGGATCTTATTTTTCTGGTTAAATAAAACAGTATTTCAGGTCTACAAGATAACATCCCTCTGCTGAGAAATCCAAAAGTGCAATATGTTCCCGCTTATTGCTTGATTATGGGCTATGCAGACATTTCTATTAGAGCTGTGACATGAAAAAAAAAGGTTTAAGAGATAGAATACTTTTGTAGCATTGTAAAAAAAGAGAGTTTTCAATTACCGATAGGAAACAAGAACCAGGCTGGATAACGATGTGTAAAATTGCCGTAATTTTAAAATGTGAGGCTACGGAATTTATTTTCTTCCTAAATAGTTGTTATATATAAAAAAAAATACTTTCAGATTTTAAGAAAAGGTAGAAAAAAATGGACATGTAAAAAAAAGAGGAACATTCGAACATTTTGAACGGAAAAAAATATATTTTCACTTATCTTTCACCCCCTTTCTCATATATTAAGGATCAAGAGTGAAAAGCAAGAGACTTCTGGGCTCTATAAAGTCGCCATAAGGTTGCCAAGTGTTGCACATTTGCAAAGCCAGATTTCTACCCCCCCCCTCTTTTGGCGAAAAGAAACAGTTCAATGGGGGGTAGAAGGTTTGCCTTTAACTTGCATAAATTTGAGTTGCCATATTCAATAGCAGAAGAATAGCACTTACAGTAACCCAACTTTATATACCAATGACCCTAAATCTCTATTAAAAAAAACAAAATGGATAAATGTATTAAAATGTATTAAAAATCCCCAATTACAAAAAGTTACTTAGTAGACGTGCAAATGGGTCAAAAGCAATTCTAACTAATTTTCCGGTTTGATTTTGACCCCTTGGTTGTTGGACAACAAATTCTGTTTCCTGCCTGTTTGTTTTGGAAAATCGTGTCCATTTTTATTTCGGGAAAGCAATTTGTTTTCCGATGTTCGTGTTTATTTACGCTCACTAACTCTCTCACATTTTCTCAGGCTCTCACTCGTTCACGCACTCGCTTTCGTTCAGTCTCTCATGCTCTCTGAATGTGTCTCTACGTTTTCTGCCAACCACTTCCGCTTCCGTGTCTCGCAGTCCCGCTTCCGTGTCTCCCATCTTCTTGCTCTGCATCTTCTTGTTCTCTTTCCTCTTTTCTCCTCTCTTCTATCTCTTCGCACAGGGTTATCCTTGCAGAGCGTTCTGTGACATCTTCTCCCCCACTCTCTGAGAGATGCAGGGGTGAAGAAAGAAGAGAGAAGAGGGAAGAGAGAAAAGAGAACAAGAAGGTGAAGAACATGAAGATGCGAGACAAAGAAGCAGACCTGTGAGACACAGAGGCGAAGATACGAGACTCGGAAGCGGAAGTGGTCAACGGGGAAGGTAGGGACGCATGCAGAGAGTGGGAGTGAAAGAGCCCGCAAATTTTTAACTCAAAATAAAACTGTTTATTAATAGCAGTAACAAAGTTTCTCATATTGCTGTGTTCTTGTATCTACATTGCCTCCTAATCCGGAGTGGATTAACAATGGGGCAAAAGGAACATTTGCCCCAGGGCATGACCCACACCTTCTCTGGGATCCCACATGTGTGGCTCTCCAATGTTGTGTCAGCTCTACCATCTTCTTCGCCAGTTTTTCACAGTAGGAAAGAAAGCTTCCTCTACCTCCTGCCATGTCCATCTCTTCTGTGCAGACCTTTCTTTTTCCCCACGATGAAGAGGACATGTTGGAACCACCAGATGTTATCAACAACTGTCTCTGTGTAGAAGAGCTTTGGTTCTCTCAACCTTTCATCAACAGCATCATCTTCCACGTTGTCCTTCTCATTCTCACTGTGCTGGGGTGGCATAAATCGAGGTGGCATGGCTCGAGACGATAGAATCATGCATGATGTAAGCCCTACCCCATTTTAATTAGACGTTTATGTTTTCTCCTTACCATAACCAATTTTCTGGGAATCCCTGCTGCTTCAAATACATCCTAGGGGAAAGTTAGTTTGTTACGCGGACATAACAACACTGGAGCACCTTTTGTAAATACCCTGAACAGAGACGTACTGGTTGATCGTTATCATCTCATTTTAGAGGATCGGAGGGGATCATTAAGATAAAATAATATCAACTATTGGAATTGGTGGCAAAGTACAGTTGATTTGGAGAATTTGTTTCAAAGCTTTTGCACCATCAGGTCAACCTGTATCATTTGAGGCTTGATTTGAGGACAGCTCTGCTTGTAAAGTGTATAAGGCATGAAAATCCTGCAACATAGGGGTATTTATTAATGTTGGGATTGCAGGGAGATGCACATTGTTCTTTGGAACGTAGTCCTGATATACAATATTTCGTCCCATTGTCCTTGGTACCTCTATTAGAAATTTAAGCTCCTTTGAGTAACTCTTACCAAGTTATCTGTTTTTTTTTTGTATTATTCCGTTCTACTCTTGGAAACGTATGCCGTAGGGTCTTAAAATTGAGCCTCACTGAAAGCTTCATTCTATGGCTACGGTGGACACTAAAAGGTATCACAATCTTCTATAGACTAAATTTTCTCTGGATCCATTCCCTACAGCCCTCCATGGGTGCATACAGAAATGTATCCAGGTGGAGGGAGGGGGGGCAAAATATTAGCCCTATACAAGGCATGGGGCATAGACAGAATATGGCGGCATTGTATTGGTGTGTCTGGGGGGGGGGGCAGCCAGTGCCTTGTCTTGTCACCCATGCAGTAGAGCTGACCAGGACATAAATGCTATATGCAGGTATAGTTCATACCTAACCCGTTACAGGATTACATATAAACAGAGGCTCAGGCTACCTGGAATACCAATGCGATGTCTGCCATAAATAAGATGGATGTGTGTGTCACTTTAAGGCCATATCGTTTATCGTTTAAAGGGGCCATACAGAAATCATATGCACTTTATTGCATTTGCAGAATCCCCCCCCCCCCCATATGCATTTATCCCATCCCCATCTATATGCTGCCCAGAAGGTATGGTTTGTCGAACACATCTCCTGGCACATGGTACTCTTACTCCAGTGCTGGCTCCGTGAACATCACAGGGGGCCCTATCAAGACCCCTTGTGCCCATGTGCGGAAAGTGCTCCCACTGACTTCAAAACTTGCATTTCCCTGCCAGTGATTTGGCTGCTTTGTCAGACCATGGAGGAGGCGGGGATCTGCAGGAGCTGCAGCTTCTCCCTAAGGTCAGTATTTTTGTAATATGTATATTAATATATTCATAATGTAATTAAATATGCGTTTAACATTAAACTGTTCCTTTAAGCCTATAAAATATTTCTGTATTTAATATGTCTGGGGGGGGGTGATGGCCCTTCGGCCCTTCTCCATATTACAAAACAAGAGCAGGACTTTATTTATTGCACGGCTCCTCTAAGACTCCATCACCAAAGTACCGGATACGCGGCCCTTCCTCTCCGAATGCATACATTTCACTTTGATGTCTATATAGGGGAGCAATGGAGTAAGCAGGGGAGGAACTTAAATATTTAACTCCCCGGTAAGATCATAAAAGCAGTATTATCCCCGTGTGCGTCCAGAGGTTTATCTCTCTCCCGTGTTTATCAGCATCTTATTAGCAGTTCCTACCCCGTGCAGGTAGATCCACGCTATAAATGAGGTATACAAGCCTAATCCACGCTGCAAGACGCCACGCTACAGATCAGTGGGTTTAATAGTGTATGGAAAGTGAGATTACAGGATACTGAAGTGATAATATAATCAAATGAATCCAATTTCCGAAAATAAAATAATAATAATAAAAAAAAAAACACTTTCTCATCGCATCACAGATGCCCTAGATAAGCATATCTATGAAAGCATTCACAATCTGACAATAAATACTCTATAGTAACGGACAAGATTACATTTTAATATTTTTTTTTATATATATATTCATCATAATATTATTTATGATTTTTTTAAAATTAAATTACAAAAAAATAAAAAAATAAAAAAAATTAAAAAAAAAAGGTAATAAGCAACATAATGTTTTTTTTTTTTTTTATGCTTAAAATAAACCTTTTCAAAAGTGTTTTTTCTCATCAACTGTTTACCGGGGGGGGGGGGGGTGTTCGGTCGGCGGAGTATTCAGAAAATGATAAAATGATAAAAGCAGATTCTTAAAATAAATGCCTGCGACCAATTATTATTCAGGAACAATTCCTGCTGTTTATCCACAGAACACGCAGTGCAATCCGGCACTTGATGTGCTTCTGATAAATGTTCGCATGACAAGGTTATTCGGTGGAGAGCGGATAGAGTGGTTACCATGGTTACCTATTCACTTGCTCATAAATGTGATGTGTAGTTATCCTTGCTGGGTATGCAAAAAAAAAAAAAAAACGACACAAAAGGCAGCTCGAGCCGTTTAATTTACAGAGCCGGTTGTCTCAGAAATACAATGGGTTCGAGGTAATAGGCCTTTCTGTACGGCATTATTTTAGCCGGAAAAAAAAAAAAGAGATACTCAGAGGTGAAATGCCCTCTTCAAACGTAACGATCCCTTTTTTTAAGATGATTACTGTATATAAAAGAAATTAAATTAACAGCATCCGCAAGAGCCAGGCAGACGGAAAAATAGAAAAAGATGAGGGTTGGCAATTTCTTTTTATTATAATTTTTTAAAAAATTTTTTTTAGAAATGCACACATTTTGGTCTAGGATTCTAAAACAGAATTCTGAATGATCACGTATCTAGCAGACAACAGAACCTGGTATAGAATTTAAAGGTAAAATAATTATATTTAAAAGGTGCCGTAATATTTTGTAGTCTAGCTATGTTATGCTTCTACACAAAAAGATCTAAGACTTCAATGTTTACCTAATATTCTAAAATTACCAAGCAATTCTATACATATATGGTATGTTGGGGTCATTTAGAAATGTCTTTGTTTTTGGAAGAAAAGCAAATCTTGTCCATTAAAATAACATGAAAGGGATTAGAAATCCAGCACAGACGGGGTTAATGCTGTAAATGAGTATTGTAGCTGGAAATGGCTTATTTTTTTAATGGAAACTCTTCATAGGCATACAGAGGCCTTTATCACTCCCATCACTCCTGTGTCCCAATGGCCCTTTATCACTCCCATCACTCCT
>VKOC01000639.1:178209-196683 GCA_009364415.1 Spea multiplicata
GGGCTCTTCGTGCTCGTCTTCGGCAAAAAAAAAACTTTGTATTCCGCGAATATTCGCCCGGTCCTGTCTTCTCTTCGGGCGAATATTCGCGGACATTCTTCGTGTTCGGGTTTTCTTCGTTTTCCCCGGTTAAGGGGTTAATACGGGGTTAAAGCCGCTCTGGCGCCAGGAGTTTAAATGTCCGTATGAGCAACTCTATTGGTCGTCAGCAGGGGGCTCGTCTGCCATCAACCAATGGCAGATGAGCCCCTTGCTGGCGACCAATAGGGTCGCTCGTACAGACTGTTAAACTCCTGGTGCCGTAATTGTCCGGCAGATCCCGCTGGTCTCCCTGTTCTATCATTTATTAACTCTGTTGGTCGCTCGTGCAGACTTTTAAAACCCTAATGCTGCAACTTACCCGGCACATCCCACTGGTCTCCCTCCCTGTTCAATTAATTAAATGTCCGTACGAGCGACCAATAAAGTCGCTCGTACGGACATTTAACTAATTGAACAGGGAGGGAGACCAGTGGGATCTGCCGGGTAAGTTGCAGCATTGGGGTTAACTTTTTTATTAGGGGTTAACTTTTTTTAAAGGGTTAAGGGGCCGTGCAAGTGAGCCTATTGGTCGCTTGCACGGCCCTTTAACCTATGGATTTCCGCTCCCGTTAACCCCTTCGATGCTGTGTTAGATAACGCAGCATCGAAGGGGTTAACGTGAGCAGAAATCCATAGGTTCGCTGTCAGGGGTTACAAAGACCATGCGAGTGAGCCTATTGGTCACCTGCAGGGTCTTCCTCTGGCATCAACCAATTGGTTGATGCCAGAGGAGGTCCCTGTAGGCGACCAATAGGCTCATTCGCACTGCCCTGTAACCCGGAAGTTCACTTCCGGGAACTGCCGCGATGCCGCGAAGCCGCAAAGCTGCGAAGAAAAGGTAAGTTAGAAGGGGGGAAGAATGGTAGACGAAGACGAAGACAATCACGAAGATCTTCGTGGTGTATGTCTTCGTCTTCGCCTACGTTTTACCGCCGCCGTCTTCTCTTCGGCGTGTCTTCGGAACGAACACGAAAACGCACTCTTCGTGTTCGTTTCCATGTTCGCCCGAAGACGAATGCACAAGTCTAGTTCAAAGAGGTTTGTGATGCTTTTTAGTGGCTCAACATTCCCAGAGTAAGATGTGGTATCACATATGGTGTAACATCAGAGGTCCTCTCTCCAGATACGTCACAATATGCCTGAACCCAAGAAGCACACGCCTCGAGAGTTCTTCACTCCCCAAGTTCTTACCCAAAGATTGAGTTCCGAGATAGAATGACCAAAGACTTTGATGATTCTAAAATGTGACTAAAGTGTACCCAAGCTGGGTGCATATGGGTACATAGGACAAGTAATCAGACAAAGCTGGGTCAGGAACACAGACGAGGTAGTCATCCGATGTTGGGTTCAGACCACTAAACATGTAGACGTAGCCAAAGTCATTACACAGAACAGGAAGTCACGAATAACCAGGTACAGTACACAGAGCAGGTCAGAAGGATGCACAGGACATCAGATTTGCCTGGAAACTGAAGAAAAGACACCAAACTCTTCAAAACAAACTAAGGACCACACTAGAGTGTCTGAATAGTGCTGTTTCGAGCATTTAAACCATGGCACCGAACCTGCGCCACACATGGATGCGCCCCCTAGTGCGTGGCAATGGGAGTGTCTCCCGGCTTGTGAGCCGGCGTGATAGTCCATATAAAGTACTTTAATATGTATTCTTTGTTGGTGTGGCGATTATTCACAAAAATGTTGTTTTTTTTTTATTATTCAGAAGTGCCCCTTATCTTAGACAAAAATTATTGAAAAGCTATATAAAGGATCATAATCGATCTCAACGTTTCTTGTGTCAAATGAAATGTTTTATTTATTGTGGTAAATGCCAAGCCTGTAAAACAAAAAAAAAATACCCCTTTAACTAAAATCAAGTTAAATCAAACATAAAAAATATAATATATAATATAAACTGTTTAATAACACGTGGATCAAAAAACATAATCTATCTCCATATGGTATATAGTATTTGGGACGTACCTCCAAAAAATTATTCACGAGAATAAATGAACACGTGTGGAATATAAGGAGAGGTTACATGCAGCACGGTATTTCAGCGCACTTTGCAGAAATCCATAAAAAAAAATAAAGATCCTACGGGATTCAATTTTATTGATATTGGAAAAGTGATCAAATATTGGAGCGGTGAAAATCAAATTTACAATATAAGCCAAAAAGAAATTAAAAGATCCTATTACCTAAGAGCATTGACCTCTGAAGGTTTTAATATAGATTTTAATTTGTTTTCTATATATACATATATTTTTTATTATTTCTATTTGGCCAGGTACTATATTAATATATTATTTAATTTTTTTTAAGGGCTAAAATAAATAGTTAAAAAAAAAATAATATTTATTAATTTCATTTTATTTTATTATATATACATTTGTGATTATTATATACAATTTTTATTATTATTTAATAAAATTTTTATATATATGTATATTTATATATTAATTGTAGATAAACATGTTCAGCAATATGTTTTAATTGGACTGATTGAACATGGGACATTTTTAGTATATAAGGAAGAGGAGGAATCTTCATTAATATGCACTCTGAAGAAGCCATTGCTAGGTGAAACGCGTCGCGCCATTGGTTGCGGCTATATGTCAAGTGGGACGCTGCATGCAATGTTGCATTATATTGGAGAAACCAAGTACTACAGTATCTGCCCTTTACCGGAGGATTCGAACAGCGGGATACGAAGTAACTGTGAGGCCATCGTGAACTGTGACACGTGATTATTTACTATTTGAGCCTGTTTTCACGATCCCCAACTTGCTGTTTGGGCTCTACATACGTAACTACTGACATTTCCATATAGAGTATACTTATAGCATACGGATTATTATTTTATAAACTTATTGGTCATTATTATTTAAGCAGCAACCCATATGTATATTTGTTTTGCAGGTTCTGACCAGACATTAGGGTGGCCCTGACACGCAGGTCTCATTAATGGTGTCCAGAGAAGACTTTAGATTACAGTCCCACTGATTCAGCTCCTTGGTAAGCAGTATAGCCATGAAAAATTATACAAGACCCTCCAAACTTGGGGTACTTTGACGGAGCGGCGGGCGAAGCAATAAATGGCCCTATAGTGTGACGGAATCCCCAATTTATGATATGCGCTGGGTATGCGCTGAATTCTTGCTTTGTTTTGGGTACTTATTGGTCATTATTATGTTTACTTTTTTTTTTTACGTATATGCCTTCATGCCCTTTAGGTTGGGCTTCCCTTTCTCTAAAATGGTTTCTGATATCAGCATGGTCCCTTTAAATTTTTGGGTTCTGGAGAATCCCCCAAATGCATTTGCCCCTTTCCCCACCCCATCGCCCATGTAATGTAATGTATATTTTTTATGTGTGTTAACTGCCCCATCTAAATTGTACAGCGCTGCGGAATTTGTTGGTGCTTAATAATAAAAGATAATAATAACAATAATAATAATAATAATAATAAAAATACTTACATTGATTGGAAATACTTACTGCCACAGATTGACAGCTTAAGCAGCCAATCAGTGGCAAGATATGGCGGATCATAGACAAGGAAGTTGGGTTAGGGTTACTTACAGAGTACTTTAATGCGCATGCTTCTATATTAGGGGTGTCACTGACATTAAACTGTCCCTTTAATAGAAGAAAAACAATACTTTAATCTCTCCAAGTATTTATCACACTCTGCAAATTCTAGAAGATCTGACTCTTGGCCCTAAACTCTGAGGTCGCTTTACTTGTTTGTGGTTTTAATATGCATCGGGGCATCTGTTTCTTTTAATTTCTAGCTGTATTGAGTTTATGTATGAAAAGACTGATGGGTAGATGTTATAGGTCGGAATTCCAAGATCAAAAAGTTCGGAGCGGATCAGTCACTTTTCTCGTAATGGTGCAGAAGAAGACCAGATTCTTACTGAGAAACAATGAAAAGAACCGGGGGGGCATTGATTAGATGCAGACATTTACACAGATGTTGCATCTAAAAGCGAGCATTTAATGAGTTTATTTACTTCTTTTCCTTATTCTTTAGGACTGAATTCCGAAGGAAGACCACCCTGAATTTCAGGAGACACGTAAGGCGTGTGCTTTATAATGAAAATATCCATGATTTCAAAATTATAATGTAATGTATTTCAAGTACAAAGTTATCAAATACAAAAAAATGACCCCCAAAATCAATATGTTGGAACTATGACCTATACAACTATATTCCTAAACTCTAAGCTTTTTATATCAGAAAAGCTGAGTGGCAGATGGGGCAAAACTAACATAACAATTAGGTTCCTACTTGAAGACCTCTTCATTCTTCTCATGGCAAGTAGGAGGATTTCTTATGGGTGCCTACCAACTGTCCTGCTATGCGCGGGACAGCCCCGATTTCTCCCTCCTCTATCCCGCTGTCCCGCAGAGCTCGACGTCTGTCCTGCTTTTCAGGACAGAGGTAGCGATTATCAGGACAGGAGATTCAAGACTGCAATCCAGCAGCCCTGATAGCATTCTCCGGGGGTCTGGGACACACCGGAATGGATACTGCATATGTGCATGACCCTGCATGATCGTGCAGTAAGCTTCTCCCCCCGGCGAATCGGAATTTCAGTCCTGCTAGATCTGCCCCGGTCCACTCAAAGTGCTATTATACTGAAGTGGAAGCTTCTAGAAGTAACAATAGCGCAGCCACCAAGTAGTAGACCATGTTCACTCACCGAACAGGGCAGCACCGGCACAAGCTCTGTGCATTGGGAGTAAAGAGTCACCATGACCAAGCAGCTACACATAAGCCGAAGATCACTGTGCACAATGCCAAGCAGCGGCTGGAATGGTGTAAAGCCACCACCACTGGACTCTGGATCAGATGGATCACGCTTCACTATCTGGCAGTGTGATGGATGAATCTGGGTTTGGCGGATGCCAGGAGAACGCTGCCTACCGGAATGCATAGTGCCCGCTGTAAAGTTTAGTAGAAGAGAGATAATGGTCTGGGGCTCCTGTTCCAACATTACTCACAAAGCGAGGTCCATAAAAACATGGTCCACATACCTTTGGTCATATAGTATATATACATTCTCTCACGCATCTAGTGGCCATTTTTCATCAAGCAAAGATGTTTGGGTTTTTTTCATTACTTTTAACTTTTTTATTGGGTTTAGTAACTTTCCCCCTTTTCCCTTGGTGGGGGTGTGAAAAAAAAGATATATATTCAAAGGGGTGCATCATTGTCCAGTTCACTGGGATGAGTGTTCAAATGGCCATCTTTAAATGAACTCAGTCCGTTAATAGTTGATATGCCTCATAAAATGAAAATCTAAATGCTGAATAGAATTATTCAATTAGAAGGAAAGATAAACAGTGCCTTCTCATCCTTCTGCCAGCCTGCTCATTGCTTAATTCGCTAATGACCTATAATAATAACAATGGCTTCTAATAAGATGTGATTATAAAACCTTGCAAATTAATTTTCAGCTGAATATAAAATAATTATCGATATCAATTTATTTTTACAATTCTGCGATATACTGCTTTCCAATGTCTTCTTTCATTCTAGAAAAAAAAATGCCAGTATTGGTTCTACTTGTTACAATTCTTAATTTGTATCTATTATATCATTGGTTTATTAATTAAACATTTATTAAGTGACGCTTTTGTACACCAAGTTCATCTGTCAAAAAATATTCAAGTAAATACAAAAATAAGATAATACTACATACAGGTAAAATGTTTAAAATATAAACAAATATTCTGTTGCAAGCTCAATAATAATAATAATAATAATAATAATAATTTGTAGTATTTGCACTATTTTAATTCATAATATCACTACTAATGTTTAAAATATAATTCATATTTTTTATCGGGTTTTTTTATGGAGCACAAAATCTCATTTTTTAAAATTGCAATAAATACAATAAAATAATAATAATATTGTTTAGATAAAACTATTAACTGATTATGTTATATAAGTTAATATACTGTATATTTCACACATTAAAAAAAGGTTTTATTTGTGAAATAAAATCACTATAACTGTAATAATATATATATATATATATATGTTTAAAATATTATAAATCTTGCCGCAGCGTGGATTAAACATAAATAAATGAAAGCAAAAGGTATTAACGCATTAACACAGTAACAAAAGGTCATTTTGAAACAGACTTATAGTCATATAAATAAAATGTGGATATTTTTACATTGTTTTGCAAATCCACTTACCTTCAATAACGGATTGAAAAGGAACTCTACAGTTTTATATAAAAAAAAAAAATGTATCACTTGGCTTAATGCCCAGAAAATAAGATACTTGAGAAAGGTCACACAAATATTTCTCCCAAGAATACAATTTCTAAGGTTAATTGACTGTGAGGTGAACTTCAATGAAGCATTGTCCTTTAAAAAACCCTGCACGTCCTACAGCAAACTCTTCAAAACATCCTAAGTCGCCTTCACAATAAAATATTGATTGCTTAAATTGGAACAAAGCACTTAGAAAAGGAAATATGCCATTCACTAATTGAATGCATTTTGAGAAGAAAGCTCTGTAATATAACCTCATTTTTTTCCACCGAAACATTGTAACCCTCACATAAAAAAAGGACAAAAGGTCTTCTAAAGTGTTTATTTTGCACATTTCCCCAAAGCGTATCCTTGGTATGAGAGGAAGCTCAATTGAGACAAAAAGTAAATACCGTATTGGCCCAAATATAGGCCGCACTCCCCCCCCCCCACTTTAAGTCTTTAAAGTGGGGGTGCGGCCTATATTCGGGGCCTAGCGCCCAACGCCCGGGACATGCAGTTCCGGGCAGGCAGCGGGGTTAGGATACAGATCCCCCGCAGCGGTGCAGGGGACCCGTATCCTACTCTCTGATACACTCAGACAGCCTCCCCTGCCGGCACTTTCCACGAGGGGAAGTACCGGCACGAGAGGTTGTCTGCTCGATGTGCTTTAACAATCTCCCTTGCCGGGAATTCCCACGAGGGGAGTCCCAGGAAGGGAGATTGTTAAAGCACATCGCGCAGGCGTCCCAGCAGCGGAGGTTGTTTACTCGCATCGCCGCTGCCGGTGAATGTCTACATGAGGCGCTTAGACAACCTCCCGTGCCGGCGGAATTGCCGGCACTGGAAGTTGTGTACGCGTATAGCGTAGGTGTCCCCTGCCGGCCCCGCAAGACACACTGGAGTCTTCTTTGGTAAGCCGTGGGGAGGGGGCACATCTTGGGGGCAGAGTGGCAGCGTATCTCGAGGGGGGAGGGCAGAGTGGCAGTAATATATATATCGGGGGTGGAGGGCAGAGTGGCATAATCTCGAGGGGGGAGGGCAGAGTGGCAGTATATATATAGGTGAGGCAGAGTGGCAGTATATATATATATTTGGATGGAGGGGCAGAGTGGCAGCATATCTGGGGGGGGGGGGCAGAGTGGCAGTATATATATATCTACGTTTTTTTAACTAAGAAAAAATTTTCCTTAGAAAAGCACCTAACTTTTAGGGTGCGGCCTATATCCGAGCCAATACGGTATTTATAAAGTAGAATTAATCCCGCTCCATACAGCATTTTTATGGTAAAACAAATGGTAGCCTTTTAATTACAAAACGACAGGTTCCTACGTTAAGTAGAGAGGTCCCTCCTTAGATTCTTGAAATGTGTGCTTCAGGTATACATCATGTGTACATGGTTTGGTGTATGTGTTTAGTGTGTTGGTAGTTGTGATGGAGTGTGTGACGGAAGTGTCCATCGCTGGGGCCCCTGGAGAGGACTGAAAGCAAGCCTGCTACCCACAGATTATGGACCCTGTCTCCCGGCCCTGGCGAGTGGGACTGTTGTCTTGGGACCTGAACCTGAACTGGGACCTGAACTCTAAGTGCACCCCAGTACTGGTTAGTGGGACCCCTGCATCCACCACTCTAGGAGCGGCGGAGCTGTGCTCCCCGACTGAACTGGTTGCAGACCCGGTTGGGGTCTGGCCCCAGTTCAGTCTTCTTTTTAAAAGGGGAGATATGTGACAGAATGAGCTGTCATACAGGGGCCCAAGGTAGTCAGAGATGGCTCCAGCCTGGCTGCCAAACAAAGATAGCACAGGCAGGAACTCTATTGTTTAATTAATCCCATCAATAGGATTGCTGCCTGGGGATTAAAGGTTGGGTTGTCTTCCTGTTTATCAATGTTAATTTATGTTAATAAGGTTCTGTGGATATATGAGTCTATGTTTTACATCAATAAACTGTTCATTCCTGCTGTACTCAGTTGAAGGTAGTTGTGTCTACTTATTGGGTACACATAGCAGGGTTCCGCAGGGTTCTGCATGCTGGCTGGTGCTGGAAGTGATTCCGGGGACGACAGGAGGATACATGTGGGTGATCTCTGGGAGTTACTACGGCTCTCTTGGTGAACCCGTTACAGTAGTGTATGCATGAGATATATCATGGTGTATGCAGTGTGCTTGTAGAATCACATTATGGAGTCAAAACTCAGATCTCTTCGAAGTCGATCACTAAAAGTAGAGCTAGCAGGAGAGTTGTTCTTTCAAATCTACTAATTCACTACTCATTATGAACGGCTAATACTGGAAGGTTTCTCCAACAAGAATGGCTGAGCATAATTCCAAGGGTGAGGAGACTTTGGGGAAATTTCACTGATTTAACTATACATTACACAGGGCCACCCAAGCTCTTCCTGGAGCAGAAGCTTACCTTCATAATGTATTTGTTGGTGGCGGGATGGAGTGTGTGGCAAGAAGGTGGTTACCCACTTGGTCAAGTGATGGATATGTCAGACCGATGATCTGCCTTCCTCTTTGCCCTGAAACATTATGAGATATTTACTTCTATGGTCTAGCGGCTTAGCAATAGCCTTTTAGGTGCCCATAGGGTAAAAGTTCTTACAGTGCTGTTAACGTTCCCTATGAGATCAGACTACAGATATTGTATGAATTTATTAAAACCCATGGTATGCACATATCCATTTCCAATAAGCCAATATGACCATATCAACAGGGTTTAAGACTACAATCAAGTATTTTATTGACTTCCGTAGCATAGGACTAAGCAAAACATTCAAAACATTTTATGAAACTTATGTCAATGTTTATTAAATATTTAACAAACCTGTGGTTTGTAGCCCAGCTGGTATCTAATCAATTTTCAATCCGAAAGTTCCTACAACACTTTCTACACCAACAACAACAACCAGAAACTAAATAACAGGGGAGAGAAAACTATGCTGATAATACGAATCCTTGGAATGGGAAGTTAAGATGAACGTCTCCTTGGTTAGACATTTTTTTGCAAACACCAGTGTATAAAACTGTAAAATATTTGATTAGAGAAGAGGATCAAATCCATTTTAAGGAAACTCCATTATTTGTTATTCTCCTTTTATAATTCCTCCTACTGATTCTGCATCCAGTCAACTTTGAATTTAATCTCATTTCCAAGGATTTCAATAGCATCATCATAAAAAATGTCGGACCCCTGGAAAATGAGATGGGTACGCTGGTTACAGACAAGTAGTTGGATTCGGTGTTTCCTACAGAGGATTCCAATGAAGAATCGATTGGAATACTCATATATTTATGACGTTGCCATCATTTACATGGCTGATCCAGGACAGAATTCTTAAGCAGAAGAAGCATCTGGAACAGATGAGGGTCATAATCAAATACTTTGGTGGCTTAGTTTAGTAATTGACAGACCTTTATTTATTTATTTATTTATTTATTTTTTAAGCATTCTTTTGCATCTGGAGTTTTTCCACTAGATTGGAGGAAAGCATATATGATGCCCTTACTTAAAAAAGAGAGACATTCCAAGCCTGGAAATTATAGACCGAACATTCAAAGTAAGGAAGCCATTTAAAGGATTACTAGTAGGAGTCATGATGGTTTTATGAGTAACAGGTCATGTCGAGCCTTCTTTGGCTTTTATGAAACTGTAAGCTACCGTGTTGCAGTGGATCGTCTACAGGAATTCTGCGATACAATCTGTTTTTATGTAAATGTAGCCACAAAGGATTGGGGGGGGGGAGTATTTGCTCTTGGAGAGATACATTTTTAAAAGAAAACCAGAACATGGAAGGTAGCTGTTGATGGAACATTCCCTAGTTCGGTAAAAACAAAATGTAAGAAGTATTTGTCAATAATCAGGACCAGGCACTGAAAGGAATATAATACCATTTGTGAGTCACAGAGATGATGTAATGTAATTAAATCCTAAACGAATGTCCTCCTCCTGCATGGGGAGTTCAACAAAATAGAAGGTTGGATAGTTAAATAGCAGATCTGTTTCAACACAGAAAAATGTAAAGTTAAGCATCTGCAACTTATTACCATGAGAATTGGCTCTTTATATATCATTGGCAAGACTACATATGGGATATGAAGCGTACGTTTGGGCACCATTGAAAAAAAATCATGGAACTGAAAAAGGTTCAGTGATGGGAAAATAATGAATTTAAGAAATGGAGGATCTCTACGATGAAGAAACACTTTTTAAATCGGACATGTTAACTTTGTAGAAAGTATATTCAAGACAATACAAAGACCTTTTTACAGATTTTTCACTTATAGAGCTTAAAAAAGACAAAACAGGCGCTTTATCTCTTGTTAAGCAAAGGAAAGGGCTTTTGTTTACAGTTAGGGTAGTTAAGATGTGGAATGCACTGTCAATGGAAGTGATTTTGGTTGCTTCCGTTAATACTTACAAAAAATGATTCAGGGTCATAATCTTTTAACATATATATGTTTAGGTGACCCAATATGAATAAATGGACAAAACTTTATCAACCTCCCTTATAATAATGTAACAATTCTACAATTAATTTTGGTGTTTTGAACAATAACGCTATAGCTTTTGTTATTATATTTTATTTTTTATGGTTCTTCTCGAACCAACCAAAACGGGTACATGTCGAACTTGATGGACTTTCGGTCTGAGTAACTTTGTAACCATGAACTCCAACCCGTTGACAAATCTTCTCCTAAACAGTGGTGCCTTTCTAATGATAGATGGATCAGGGTTTGACCTCCTCCATCATCAAACAAGAACGGCAAATTAAACCCACCTCAGCTCTGATACTGGGAATTCTAAATTGTAAAATATCATGCAAACAAAAAAACCCCACTTGACTGCTTAGGCCTATAGCCCGAAGAAAATACCCACCCAATACCCGAAATAAGGAACGAGACACAATTGTTGTGGGTAGGGCATAGGCCACAGCTTTATTACATCCCCCCCTTTATTGACCAGCAGAACATAAACCAATAAATGACATTAATTACATACTTAAACGACCCGCCAGCTACCGAACCTTTTGGGGCCGATAGGCGGTGTACCACTTGCACCAAGAGTCCTAGTCCATCCGATGCCATCAGCCGTCTTCATGACACGCCTCCCCAAGCCCGTAGGGCAAATTGCAGATAACAAACTCATAAGCACTGGCCGGGGGGGGGGGGGGCACACCGCCGCTGTGACAATAAAAACAGAGAGACAGAAAACAGGAAAAAACAACCTAAGCTGACAGATGAACTAATGGGTGGGTGGACGGGACAATCACAGGTGCTGTGGCAGCTTCAGGAAGGCAAAAGAGGGAGATGATCCCCCTTCACCTTCCTTTAACCCCTACGGCCCGCAACAAAGTTGCAAAGCTCAGCCAATAAGGACAGGGGACGCTGACAAGCCATTAGGCCTAGGCCAGCAGTGACCTTCCTCACTGGTCCAGGGGGCCCCTTTCTGAAAACAATGTGAAAAGCATTTTTCTAGGAAAAACATGTTGAAGTGATTGAACACATTTGTAGATAAACACCTGCTTGTCTTAAAATAAAATATAAAATTAATATCTGAACAAGAAGTTCAAGCAGAATTTAATGTCCCCATCTGAAGTTTTAAGGGGACGTTGTTAGGCCACAAACATTTAACAGCACTCTTCATGTGGAATAACATTTTATTGACAGATTCTTCATATCTTTATAGTAGCAATAAGTTTGGAGCTCTAGAGAGCACTCTACATTGATTTGTCTAGGTCATACATTGTGTCTGGAATGGTACATTGCTTCTACATTTGGCGGAGACAAAGCTCTCTGAAGGCGCGTTGGTGGAATAATGTTTCCAGAATTTACAAGAGGACCCAAGATATAAATCTGAACGCAAAACCTATTATTATTGGTGATTATCTGGTATTTCTACCAGACAGTTCCTTTCCATGTTGTGAATCAACACGTTCTGAATTTATTATTTTATTTTTTTGGCAGAAAAAGAGTTAACCTAGAAAATGTTTTGTAAGTACACATATCATTAGGGCGGAATAGTGATTAATATCTGACAGGTCAAAATGAAGTAATGACCTGTGGTTTTAATCTTACCGTTAAAACATTGGAAAATGGGCCATATCATAAAATTTCCATTCGGGATTATATCCAAATTATAAATAAACAAAAATCATGTATCAAATATGGCCAAATCAGCAGTTTTGGCACACTTGTCTAAGCACAAACTCAGCTGTCTGACTTTTTTTTGGATGGCTTTCCAGAAAAGCTGATTCACAGCTGCAACGAAGCAGAGAGGTTCCAATAATGCTATTTGTTTTCAAGTAAGAAGGGAGAAAAAAAAAAAAAAGCATAGAAATGAATCTCCAAGGAAGGGTCCATTAGCAGACGCTAGGTCTGACCACAGCTTTAAAAGCAGAAGGTTTGAGGGCCCTCAGCCAACTTGGCACGGAGATTTTCGAGCTTGTATCTCCTTATTGTGCTCTGGCACTGCATTTGGTTAAGAGGTCAAACAGAGGCTTTCTTTGTCTTGCTGGGCACTTAATACACGGCTAAATATCTATCATAGAGTACGAAAGTTCTAGATGGAATCAGGAGAGATCAGTTTACATGGTGTAATACCTTCTGGGAGGATGTTCTTTAGATGACTATCAGATAAATACAGGTGGAATTTTCCGAAGACAAACGCCCTTTTGTCATTTATTGCGTTCAAGTTTAATGTTCTGGTTCTTTTATTTATTTATTTTTTGGTCACAAAGCTAAGGACATCTTTTCGATGTTCATTGCCTGTTTAAATAAAACCAGATATATATGCAAAAATGGTGTGTCTTCTTAGTCATAATAATAAGCAAGGACAAAAGTAATAATCCGTCGCATATTCAAGAACTAGAAGACCAATAAAGATAATTATTTCGTTATACATTTTCAGGAGAGTAATGTTGAGGCATCAATGAAGTGGAATGTCGTCCAACTTTATTCAACTTCGAGAAAATCAAGTTGACTCTTTAGCAGTAAACATGTTGACACAGGACTCCGTTAAACTCAGTAAGACTGCCATGCTTCATGGCCCACTAAACTGGGAGAATCGCATGATAATCTACACGTCTCAAGTGGGCAACTTGCATGACCGACTCGATTCACAGGTTCGAAGAGCAGCTTTACATCACACAACTTGATGACAAAATGGTGGACTTTTGTCTGCCAACTCAATCATTAGTGAGAAAGCCTTCCCAGAACTGGCTGTGTGACAGCACTCACTTGTAGACTTGTATTTTATCATATTACCCTGCAGTTAGGTCAAATAGTAGCCGTAGCTTGGGTGGGCAGACAGGAAGTTTAAGGGAAGGACAGAAAACAATTTCCTATTAAAAGTAGTCCCACTCACAAAAAGCTCACATAAGCACCTGGAAAAGATAAAACCAACTTGCAAATACAATTGCATGAAAAAAAATTGCAAAAGTTCTACTGTGCATTAAAAGTCGCAGGCAATTCTCAAATTACTGAATCTGCTTTTTTCAACTTGCATACACTTGCATCTCCTGCATGCGAGTTGAAAAAAAGTAATCTGTGAACTGCCTGCAACTTCTAAATGCACGTTAGAACTTTAGATTCTACTTGCAAACATCACCTCAGAATCCCATTGGGTTGATATGTGATTTGCAAGATATTATTGATTATTGAATCAATAATAGAAAAACAAAGAAAACTAGAGAATTTTGTTCCCTTTATGAACCAAGATGGGGGGTAACCAGGGCACGGGGTGGAAAAAAGGGGGAGGCAATCCTCACCCCAACCACGGTTAATAGGTGTTTCTGTGGAACCCTGTTTCATTTAATTTTAATGTATTGGGGACGACTAATTTGCAAGTTTCAGTTGGGGAAATGCATGTTCACCTTGGACTCGCACTCCCTCACCAGAAACTTGCAAAATCTAAACTCGCTGGCACTTTCATAACCTTGCAGTTCCCTTTTGTAGAAGAAGAGATACAATGGAGTTACCATATCTTTAAAAGGACCAGGTGCACCAGTTGGTGGGCATTGGTTAATCGAGAAAATATTTTGTTCACTGTGAATGCCAGATGTTTTTGGGGATTTCTTACTTTTGATCCATTTTACAGGGTTATCCCCTAGTCCTGAAATTTACCCATCTGTACCTGACATAATTGTTTGAGTATCTGAAAAAAAGATTATAAGAGGGTGGATTATATTAGAGATTTTAAAATAATGGGAAGGTTTTTTTTTTCCTGTTTTCACAACAGTTTTTCAGTTAGATTTTCCAATAGCATTTATGGCAAGTTAACAGCTGGCCTGAAAGCATTTCACATAGCTGTCCAATTTTCTACTCATTAGTAAATGATCCATGAATGCCAGCGTTATAGAAAATACATCTAACATAGCTCCAAACAAATTAATAAAATGTTTGCTCAAAGGCTGGAAAACCCATTGGAAAAAATATCTTAACAAAAGTGCCATGGAAGATGCTGACAACATTTTTTATGATATTTTAAATAGTTGCCATTAAAGTACTACTAATGGATGATAAGCAGATGTTTAACATAAAATTAACACGGGAAGCCAAAGGTAGAAGGTTTCCCTTAGGTATGACAAACTAAGTAAAGAAAATGTAAAGAAATGTTTAGACCAAGAATATGTATATATCCATAGACATTACCCAATGTATCAACTTGTCTTAATCTATCACTTCCGGTGCCATTTAAATGTGTCTTTTGTAAGAAGCACTGCATAACTTGTTGGCGCTATATAAATAAAAGATTATATAATAATATTAATATCTATATATGTATATAGTATATAAATATATATTATAATATTGCAGGACAGTCTCTCTTTGGGACCCAAATTCTTATTCTTTTGCCCCACTTTCCTCACCGCTCTTTTCTAGGAGCTCAGAAAGGGACCCCTGTAGCCCTTAGCAGAAGGGGTTACATGACCCTGCCTGCATTAATGAAGGTGCTCCTGTCTCCCTCTCCCCCTCCCCCCTTTTGTCAGTATGCATGGGTTAAAGCCCTCTGGATGACCCCATGTACTGTAAGGGCATTAGGGGTGGGTCGGCTCAATGGCGGGAATATTCCCGCCGGGGAAAAAAGCGGGAAATGTTTCTATATAATGGGGCGGTTTTTTGGTGACAGCTTATTCTCTACAGCAAGGACTACAGAGCGTGGTTACCTGCTGTGTGAAGACTCCCACCCACCTGCCCTGTTGAACATTTTCAAGGATGTTCGTGAGCTGAAGGGTCCCTTATAAACCCATGAGGGGTTAATATCTGGATCTTGGTCAGAGTTAAAGTTGGTTTCTGGTGACGACAGTAGGTGACACGGCTTAAACCCGACCCGCTGTGCTGAAGAATGACCAGCGGTATCTGGCGGGTGGTTGCTGTGGATAACCTTTGTTTACAAAGTTTAGGACCATTGGGGGACCCTACAGCAGGGTTCAAATATTATGTGGATTTTGATGTTTATCTGCTATTTGTCTGCGGCATTTAGGTAAATGAATGCCGGGGCCATTTCAAAATCCAAGCTGGACTGGTGTCATTTATTTGTATGTGTGCTTCCTTTAAGTTAGACCAAACTCTGCAAGGGGCCGAAAGGCTCCCAATCCTCCTCCAGCAAAGTCCAGGCTTCACTGCCTCTAAAAAGAAAACAGTGTCCAAAACAACGGTGTCAAAAACCTGTGCCAAAACATAGTGAGGGCCACGCCGTGAATTCAAAAAGCCGTGAATCAGATAAGTGGAAAATTAATAGGCACTCGCGAAAACAAAGTGATATATAAATTAAGAAAAATAATTTAGGGACAGACCATTACTGGCCTGCCAGGTTCAAAAATAAATCATCTTAACCCCAGGACCTGATGGTACAAGGAGAAAAGTGGAAGGCCTCCAGTGAGATTGTGCGCTCACCATGTGCAGTGGTGTGCAATACCACACAAGGTGACTCCAGCATTTCTGCCGGGGCAAATCAGCACCTCGGGTTCTATTGCTTTCCCAGCCCTAAGGCCAGAGGATCAGTGCACTTCTGTGGGGGACCACCCAGATCCTGCCAGAAAGCCAGGGCCCAGCAGTTCCCCCTTGACTTCTGTGGGGGACTGCTCAGATCCTGCCAGAAGGCCAGCGACCAGCAGTTCCCCCTTGAACTTCTGTGGGGGACTGCCCAGATCCTGCCAGAAGGCCAGCGACCAGCAGTTCCCCCTTGAACTTCTGTGGGGGATCACCCAGACAACCACGGCCCAGCAATCCCCCTTGAACTCAACAACATGAAGCTTAAGGCTCGGAGAAGAACAAGTACTAGTGAACTAATGGAGATGGAAAACCCTTCTGCTTAAAGTTAAGGCGATAGTAGTAGTATTATTAACCCCTCATCTACAGCCACCAGACAAGCCATAAATCTCATAGTGCTGCCACAACCACAAAGGATTCTGGGTAGGTGCATGCAAATAAGATCAGCAATGATCACCATTCACCTCTATAACTACTTTTTGCATGGATCCCTTGAGAGTAAACATCGGCTGTACCCCACAGACTTTACACAAAACTCAAGGAAGAGGTGCATTAGCCTAACCAGTACTCTGTTTTATCTTTGATGGCGATCAGCAGCATGCAGCTTAATATACTTGACGCTTAGAGAAACACAAGTAATAGTGAAGAAAAGGTGATGAAAAGCCCTTCCGCTTACAATTAAGGAGATAATAGTAGCATTATTAAACAATCATTTTATTTATTTTTTTGCCTCTATATCCACTTTATACATGGATCCCTTGAAAGTAATTAAGCCAGTATCACAACCTTATGCTGACGAGTCCCATTAGGGACTAAACAGCTGTCCATGAGCAGTGATGGCTATTGCACCTCTTCCCCGAGTTTTGTCTAAAGGCTTTCTGGTACAGCAGGCAATTACTTTCAAGGGATCCATGTATAAAGTGGATATACAGGTGAAAGGTAACCATTGTTGAACTTATTTGCATACGCCTATCCAGAATCCCTTGTGGTTGTGGCAGCATCATGAGATATAGAGGTGAAAGATGACCATTGTTGACCTTATTTGCATGTACATACCCAGAATCCCTTGAGGTTGGTGGATGTAGATGAGTGTTTAATAATGCTACTAGTATCTCCTTAAGTTTAAGCAGAAGGGTTTCCATCACCTTTATGTTAGTTTTTTTAATTTCTTTATTTTGTAATTTAAATTATTTATTATTTTTTTTAAAACAATTTATATTTTTATATATATATATATATATTTATTTCTTCCTCCCATCCATCCAAGCTTTAAGTCTGACACCTCAAGCTGATGAGTCCTGTTAAGGATGAAGCAGGTTGCTGCTCAGGCACATGCACTCTTCTTTAGACCCCCTTGAACTTCGGTGGGGGACCACCCAGAAAACCACAGCCCAGCAATCCCCCTTGAACTCAACAACATGAGGCTTAAGGCTCAGAGAAGGACAAGTACTAGTGAAGTAATGGAGATGGAAAACCCTTCTGCTTAAAGTTAAGGCGATAGTAGTAGTATTATTAACCCCTCATTTACATCCACCAGACAAGCCATAAATTTCATAGTGCTGCCACAACCACAAAGGATTCTGGGTAGGTGCATGCAAATAAGATCAGCAATGATCACCATTCGCCTCTATAACTACTTTTTGCATGGATCCCTTGAGAGTAAACATCGGCTGTACCCCACAGACTTTACACAAAACTCAAGGAAGAGGTGCATTAGCCTAACCAGTACTCTGTTTTATCTTTGATGGCGATCAGCAGCATGCAGCTTAATATACTTGACGCTTAGAGAAACACAAGTAATAGTGAAGAAAAGGTGATGAAAAGCCCTTCCGCTTACAATTAAGGAGATAATAGTAGCATTATTAAACAATCATTTTATTTATTTTTTTGCCTCTATATCCACTTTATACATGGATCCCTTGAAAGTAATTAAGCCAGTATCACAACCTTATGCTGACGAGTCCCATTAGGGACTAAACAGCTGTCCATGAGCAGTGATGGCTATTGCACCTCTTCCCCGAGTTTTGTCTAAAGGCTTTCTGGTACAGCAGGCAATTACTTTCAAGGGATCCATGTATAAAGTGGATATACAGGTGAAAGGTAACCATTGTTGAACTTA
>VKOC01000641.1:3486-26292 GCA_009364415.1 Spea multiplicata
CCAAGGTGTAGTGTGCCAATAATGCATATTGTACCTAAAGGGACAAACCGGTGTCCCTAGGCAGCCCCACCAAAGAAAAAAATACTTTGTGAGTACTGAAGGACACATTTCGTTAACCAAAAAGAAATCCTTAGTTTTCTGAACAGCTTTGTGGTCTGTTGTTAACTAATCTTTATGCTTTCCTGTGTGCTTTCTGCATTTGCATGCTGTTACTGGCAGGAAACTGCTTGGAGTCCAAAAAAAGGACTAAAAGACTCAAAGAGAGACTTACATCGAAACACACACACACCATATACACACACACACACACACACACTCTTTAACATGTTGAAGCCTAGTTGTCAGGACACATTTTCCCTCTTGGAGCCTATTCTTGTACGTTTGCTCTACCCCATGCCCTCCCCAGCATGGGCTTGTGCAATACACCGCGGGTGAACATGCACCTTATTTCTGTCTATAGAAATAAATATGGACTACTCCAGACTATTTATAGTAACTGATTCATCTGCTCAGACCTGGAAGTCTAAAAGTACTCATTAGAATTCCTGTGGCTGTTTAATGAAAAAGAACACTAATCAGTTTAATACTCGGTTTACAGTTCTTAATCAGATACTTACAATATATAGAGAGATTAAAGAAACAAGGGTTTTTTGGGGTTTTTTTGTGGATGTTAGGGGGAAAAAATGTATTTTGTGTTATAAAGCTGTTTCTCACTAAAATATAGGTGCTGTAAGAGAGCGGTTTCATGGCAGTACCTTTTACCTGCAGGTAATATGGGCCCAGAAATTACAACTTAATCTTAAAATGATAGCAAAGTCTGCAGAATCTAATATGTTTTAGGGCATCGGTATATACGGCTAATGCCTTACAATAAAGATTAATGCCATGGTACAGAAGATTGTACGAGTACATATCTATCTCTGGGATTTTAAGTTCAAATTGTATGTAGATACACCAAATTATAGTTGGTTATTATGGTTTTTGTTCTGCTGGACCGTTTAAAACCAGCACCTAAAAAACCCACCTTTGTGTACGCTATAGGCACAACTTTTTATCTTACTCTTCTAATTGTATATATTATTATCCTTCTCCGTTAAGTTGTTTCTCCCCTGCCTTTGTAAGTGTGGGGGAAGAGAAGAGAGAATTATGATTAGGTATTCTTTTGACACTTTTTGCATATATAATAGGTGGCTTTCAGGAAATCTCACAGATTAAACCGTGGACCAGGACCAGCTCACAAGGGTAGTGTTTGGCATGAATAGTTTGTGATAAGAAACCATTGCTCCCTCACTCTGGCCTAGTCAGGCGTTGGGTTTAAGCCAACGCCAGCTCACCCAGCTATAGTTAATACTGGCCGTGCTTCTGACAAGGTTAATTTACCTTGGTAATTCCTGATATCCCCCATGGAAATGTACAGCTAAATAAATATAGCTTAATATAATGCATATAAATGCTGATGTACATGCTCTTCTAACGTGGGGGATACCTGAACCCTGTCTACACTGGTCTGCTATGCAGGCAATCAAGCAAACAAGGTTGGACTTAATGCTTGTTCTCAATGAAACACTTAACAGTGAAGAGAAGCGCTGATTTGGCCTCCCACCAAATCAATGGCGATGTTTGCTATTTTGCCATTTGTGTTTGACAACAATGTTTCCAACAGGTCGTTTGGTCTGATCACAGGGATTGGCTGGAATTCAACAAGACCAGAAGTAGGGCTTGACGTGGTTATGAAATAAAATACTGAACTCCATAATAAAGAATGCTAATGATCAAAAATACAATATAAGCACAAAAATAAATCTAAATGTCTAAAATGTATCATCTATTGTAACAGCTTCTTGCTTTTCAATAATCTATCACAATTGAGGCAATGTCCCCAAATGAGCCAGGGGTATAGCTGGGCTAGTGGCTATGGGCTTAAGTGTGGCTCAAACTCGATAGCTTGTTGAGCCCGAGCCAAGGAGGAGGAAACACCTCATCTGGTTTCTTATTCTCATCATTGTTTATGCCTGTATTGAAATGCAGGTGGACTTTTGAAGCAGGCAACCCTGGCTTCACTGTCATGTGTCTTGACTCAATGGTGTCACCATTTGTCTGTGCATATGTAATAGAACCTATAGGAAATCCTCCTCATTCTCTTAATCCAGGGCTATATTGGTCCTGTTACTTGCCTGGATTGTGAAAAGTTGTGAAAAAATAAATACAGAACCCCAAAGTTCTCTGCTAAATAGTTTATTGCATCAATTTTGGTGACTGTTTATATGCAAATACTCCCTTATACACATCCAGATGTGTAACAAATAAAGAATTGTTTAAATCTGCCTTGTCTGTCTAGGAATTGGTTTTGCAGGGTACTTCACCGAAAGCCCCAGGCTGATCATTTAAAGCGCGTATTACCGATCATTGTGTTTTAATTGGTGCCTTTTAAATAACCAAGTCTCTTTACAGCTATAAATGGAGAATAACAGTCAAGCTGTCCAAGCTCCATCAATTGCAAATAGCCCAAGGCCGGAGAGATTGAATTTGGCTGCTACACCTCTGAGATTGCGAGACAGGATGACCTTAGATGTTCTGTCTGAAATAATAGAGGATCTTAACCAGGCAGCACATTTAGTCTGCGGCTGATTTAGGATTAATGCATATGACGAACCGGGTTAGAAAGCAATACCTCAAAGACATTGTGCCAGCAAAACTCCTCCAATTAAAAAGTCCAGCAATTCAGCTGTAATCTACGCAGATGTCATGAAGAATACCCTCCTATCTCTAACAGTCTAGTACTAGTAGGGAAATAAGGACCTAAAGGGTGATTTTGATTAGTCCCTAATATAAAAGGGGCGATATATGCATCTTCTGCTCCCTTTCTAGTTATATTTTACAATATAAAGAGCAAATTTATATCTAGGTCTCTTCTTCAGGCCCCTGATAACACGCTCTCCTTTATAGTCTCCCTAACATATAAGACCTTCCACCGTTTCCAGTGGCAGAAAAGGGACTTTTGTTTTAAGGGTTGTGGTTAGTAGCGTCACTATAGGGCTTTGTGAACTATAACTGTTATGTATATAATATAACACGTCTGCTGGTGGAAAACATAATTTCGTGTAACGTTTCCCTTTTGCTGTATGCTGTTTAAACACACTGCGGGGAGTGATTGCTCGGAAAAGACGACCCGACTTCTTTAAATAGGGTATTTCAAAGAAATTTGAGAATTGTCTGCAATAATGCTTCTTTATTATTTCCCTGTGCAGGCTGGATTACTATTTTTGTTGTTATTATTTATTTCCTTGCCTTCCAGTACGAGTAGATTTTAGTGCCCCTGTTGGGAGACTGCGTACAAAGTATTAGTCAATTAGATGCGTTAATGCCCAGTAGTGAATGTGAGAAAAAAGGATTCGTTCCTGTGTTATGGATTTTTTGTTTAGGGGGGACTTGTGAAACTCCTGATGCTCAATGTATGATAATATTTTGGTGACAAGAATAAAGTTTTTTTCCCTTTTCATTTTATTTAAATGTAGGTTATTTTTAAATCCCTTGCACATTAGAGACAGTTTTGTTCAAGTCTGTAATTTCTATAGCAATTGTATAGCTTTGTACATTTTCGTGGTGCTAAGGGCTGTATAATCAACACAAGAAGAGACAATCATCTAGGGTGGCCAGTATTGGCCATTATTTCAGGACACATTCCATTTTTCTGTATCGCTGACTAGGTTGTGGGTTGCAAAAATCAATTACTTCATCAAGTTCAAACATCCCCCTTAATGCAGGGAAGCATTTTATGCAATATAGCACGCCAGCTACAAAACAAGACCAGAATGGGTTATACATCATCTAGAGATGATGTATTCAGCAGCCAATGCAGAAAAGAATTAAAATCAAATATAACAAATTACAAGCAGTTACAACACACAAGAGGATACTGGTATATACACAGAACATGGCTTTTTCATACCTCCCAACAGTCCCAATTTTGTACAATGTTCCCCACAGGCAGTGGGTATCATGGATTGGTCGAGGAGGTCCTCTGATCACCAGTGATTGTCCCAGGGAGCTCTAGAATCAATGGAGGTCTGTCTTCTATTCTCAGTAGGATTTAGCCGAGATGATCAGTATCACAATGTATTGTGTAAGGTTAATACGATAAACCAGGGCTAAAGAATTACCAGGGCCTCTTTACACCACCTGGGTCAGTAAGTCAGCAAACCTACTGGGTTTAGCCATACCCAGGAACTTCCCTACACAGAGAGGAGTGATTTCTGGGATGGGGGACATGGCATGAGAGGGTGTTGTTAGTGATGCAAGGAGCAGGGTTGACGGTAGACAGTTACTGGACAAGCCCCGGTTGCATTAAAGGAGTAAGGAGTTCAAGGAGATTGGAAGGGAATGTTTGTGATTAAACAGCACTCCCCTGCCTTGGTGATTCCAAATGAAACATAGAGTGTTCTCAGATACAGGTATTATGCTCATGATAAAGTCCCAATTCAGTTTATATTGATCTCTAGGGAATAATATAGGGTGAGCAGAAAAGTATTAGGGCTGCAACTAAAAGAGTAGTTGGCAGATTATTTTTTCCATTAATCAATTAATCGGATAAAAAAAATAAGTGTAATATTTTTCTTCTATGGTGGCGAACTGGAAGGTCACACTGGTGCTCCATCATAGAAGCTCCGGCGGGAGTGGAGGACAGTAGCGGAGGATCCGGGTTCCCTGCAGCGCTGCAGGGGATCTGGATCTTAGTGTTATTATCTGACCTCCATTTGAGTTTAAGTAAGCGATAATGAAATTTGTTGGCAACGATTTTCATTATCAAATAATTTTGATTTTATCGATTAGTTGTTGCAGCCCCAAAAATATTTAATACAACGTCCCACAACCATTGAATGTGTGAAAAACATAAAGCTTATAAATAGTCTTCTATGATCTTCGAAAAATGGTCAGCTACTAACATTAGATAGCGAGATCTGTATAATAAATATTTCATAATTAATTTTCCAGAAGTTCACTCTCATTTAATTGAGCAATGTATGCTCATTAGGCACATAAAGGGCTAAAAGAGAACCCAAAGGAATAAACCGCTTTTTGAAGATGGAGATGGAACTCAAGGCACACAAACAACGTACCGTCAAATCAACCTTTTTAATATCACAGCAGAATATAAAATCAAGTGCTTACAAGATGACATAGTCTGTCCAAAAATAATTTCTGGGCTCCAATTATTGGCATCGACATTTCAAATGTATGACTGCAATTCTTTTTTAAGGCCATATGCAATGCTTCAAGGTGCTTTCTAAATGTAATTTTATACTAGAGCATTTTCACACTCCTAAGAACGCCTAAATGTTTATGACGTGAAATTATATACGGTGCATCAGTGTGGGTATATGGGGGGACGCAGGCCTAGAAAAAGGAGAACCAGAGTTTATGATGCTTCAACTGCTTCAAGAAAGGTCACAAAGCCACCGCAAGAGTTCTGTTTGGCAGCCATTCATTGGGTTTCTCTGGATATGGATCTACCACCTGGCCTCAGATGCGTTAGGCATAGTATAGATTTGCCTATATATGTATGTATGTATATATATATATATTTTTAGTGGAAGTGCATGGGTAGAACTTTCTGTATTCATAGCAGGACCACCGCTTGGTTAGGACAGACTGATCCACCGATAAACACAATGTCGTTTCATCATTACAATCCTCACTGTTCGGAGGATTCCTAAATTAATAGGCAGCTGCAATGTAATGAGAAAGAGAGGCTCTGTACGCTTCATTATGTTTCATAAAATGACCTTATTCCCAACGCAGAACAACAAGCAAATTCAGCTTCTGATAAAATTACGAACCAGAGGCAAGCCTGAGCCTCTGTGATTTAATCCTTTATTGATGGCGCGAATATTGTCCTCTGCCGCTGGACATTTCTACGTACACGTTGGTGTTTGCGTTTAAGCAAATTGCATCCGCTAATAGCAGAATAAACACAGTGACATGGTGCCTTTAATGTAAGTGTTGGTACTTTTCGGATTAGCGTGATTACGTGAGTCACCCTCAATCAAATACCATCCTCAATTCACCCCTTTGCCGAGCATTAACCCCGAAGAAACCAAGAGTGTTTAAAGGGAACCCAGTACGAAGTGTGTGGACAGAGGGGAGAATGCACACATTGCTAAAAGATTTTCCATCAGCAGTAATAATATCAGCTCACGGTGCCGGAAAAGGTCTCCAAACATGATTTAATTGGCTTACTCCAGCTTTTTATACACACTTTAAATCAACTGAGTGTCACCCTATACCCTATTTTTTTACATTGAAAAGGCATAGAGGGATTCATCAGGATCGCTCTCTTGTGTTTAGTTTCCCCTCCCCAGCTTCCCTTGCTTGCAGGAGATGCTTTTGGCCAAAACATATCGCCTACTTACCATTGCCACCTGGTTACTTGGCTTTGGAAAAGAGAACCTTTTATATATATATATATATAAAATTTATTTTATTTTAATTATTATTTTGTATTATTATTTTAGATTAGTAAAATAAATTACAGCTGTACTTTTATGTCAGTAAAAATCCATGATAGACGATTATGTCGAAAAGCTCCCTGTGCTATCACAGAACCCAGTTTGCAGGACCCAGCACTGACACTGCAAAAAGTGCATTTACAAAAAAATACTGTTCAATATACAAAGCAGAGGTATTAGTGCTGCTAATTCATTTAATGAATCATATTATGCATGCTTGATGTGAAAATGGCACAAATGGGGTGATTGCGGCGTTTATCTGACCGTTTTTTTCCTTGATATGTTCCCCGGCGGGTTTTACTTAGCCATCTGGCCTGCTTTTGTAGTTCAAATGAAACCAAGCGGACTGCAAATGTTTAAACGCTTTATTATCTTTCCTGTATTACAAGAGTGTCTTTTAAGCAGCGTCTCCGCGTGTTATCCGGCCACATCGCGTCCTGGCGGAGCGCAAACGGTTCTTTCAACTATGGTAATGGAAATGAAAAGTGGAAACCCAGTATCACAATGTGAGTAATAACTAGAATGGATGCTTAAAAAGGGAAATAACAGAAAACGGTGTGTGATGCACAAAGCTGAAGTTTCCAGCTGCGGTGATCTGTCAGTGTGCCACAAATGTCGGCATATTTATCATGTATCATGCCGTGGCGTGTGTATATATAAATATATATATATGTATATATGTATATGAGATACTGCCCTTGGTCTCAGTGGGGGGGGAGAAAGACTAAAGTGGTTAATCTGCCAAACTAGCCCGTTGAGCATCAGCCCGCCAGTATCACCCAATAGGGCTACTGCCCCAGACCTGTCGGTTTGGGTCCAAATATGCCCCTGTTATCTGTGTGGATTCAGAAATATATTCTAATCGTCGTACCCTAGCGGATATTGGCGGGACTCCAAAAATGTTATTGAAGCCTCAATGTAGATGATACATCGCATACTGGTGCATGGTTTTATGCACTAAATTAAAAAATGAAGTTCAATAACTGTAGTTGCAGAAGGTGTCTACCCGTTTCTGGCTACAAAATGACATATGTTTTTATCGTGTTCAATGTGTACATATGTTTGTATTATATATTGTTTAGATTGTAAGCTCAAGTGAGCAGGACAATTGTTACAACATGCACTATATGCTATGTCCATTGTTAATAATAATAACAATGCAACTTCTTTGCGTTGCATATTATATACAAACATCAAAGTGTCTTATTTAAAGATCTCTCCTGTATATAGCAGAAGGATATAGAGGTCACCGGCATTCCTGCAGAATGTAACGGCGTAAGAGTCCTACAGAAGTCTTCTCCTTGACATTGACAAACCCGGTATTGTGCTCACCCAGGATATTTAAGCCTCCCACTGGATGTATGGTGCTATCCATTAGCAGTATACTCTTTCCATACCAGTAAAGGAAGCACGTCATCTCTGTCAATCTGCAGACGCAAGCAATCGCTGGGAAAAATTAATTTCATTTCAGCCTGTGTTTTCTTTAGTGCTGCCATATCTTTCTGCAAGAGGGACTGTCACGCTAGAAAGTGATTTGGACATACAGTATGTTTACTTCCCAGCTAATTTACTCTGCTGAAGTCCATCCATAACAACAAGGAACTGCATTGATTATTGTCTGTTTGATTTACCTTTCTTTTAAAAAGTGTGTGTGTGGGGGGGTGGATGTTACCAGCCCTGCATTATCCTGCTGCCTGAAAGCAAATCACTTCTAACAGCAACAGAAAAAAAACCGATTGTCTATAGCTTTGATTCCTCTGGGTTTTTCTTGATTTTTCCCTAGTTGCTACAATTTGTTACCGCACGCAGTTTTATGGAACCATGATCATTTGTCTTCTCTGCCAATAAAATGACTTCCAATGAGTAATTGTTCTGTACTGGCAGACCCCATATACCCTGCATGCTGGAATTTTTTTAATTGTTTTTTAACCCCCAACTGTACTCTTTAAATAAATAAATAAAAAAATATAAAATAATAATAATAAAAAAAAGACAAGACAAGAAGCCCAAAATATTTCTTTAATGCTAGAAGTGACTGGCGTCCATCACCAGCGCTAACATCCAGCCATCCAGCACACAATAAGATCTCCAGTAATGCAGAAAGTAATTGCAGGGCGCCACATAGCAGTAACCAGAGTCTACTCCCCGACCTTGGTGGCTTCTCATGACAAAGGTGACACAAGCACCATCTCTAAGCTTGGGATCCTGGGTTGAGTAACCACTGATTTCACTGGGAGGAAGCCCGTGTTGGACGACTAGTTGCCAGTTCCACCCAAGTTTGGATAACTTAGGGAAGGATTTGACTATAGTTCCGATAAGACGTGATTCTTAGTGTGTGAGTTACAAATATAGCAATGGCTCGGGGCCTTTGCTTTTATACCAATGAAACTGAGTCTCTGGTCTGCCAGTTAGAGATTATATGACCGAAATCTGATCAAATTTGGCTTCACGGCCAATCAGTCATGAATAAGATCAATAAGTGCTGAACCCCTCCTCCGTCCATTTTCAACTGGCCTGTAACATAACCAAGAAGAGCTTGATTGGCCCTTTAAAATATATAGTCAATTCAGCAAGCTTGACCTACGTATTTTTCAGGAGAACCTTGCCCGTGGAGGCTCTCCTTAATTAGGTTGATGAGTTGAAAGTATAAGTGTCCTGCAACCCCACTTTAGTGAATAAACCCACTAGATGTACTAATCTGAGATACATGAATACAGCACTCATCTTGAGACACTGACATACAGATCCAACCAGCATTCATTAATCATTTGTTTATCACGATTTACATAGCATCCTCTTCAATTCAAATAGTAAAGATGAGTTGTTCTTGCGGTCTTAACGTTGTATTAAAATCATGCACCATATGTGATCACTTACAATATCCCAGCGTTCTCTGTAATATCGTTTAGCATGCACACATGAAGCCTGAAATGAGCTTAACCAAGGCCGTGAAGAAATATTGCTTTATGCGATCCTTTTTTATAGAGCGAGCAGTATGCACTTAGGCTCGGTATCTCTTTATTGGTAGTAATTTGGCGCTGGCTATAAAATTCTTCCCACAATGGTATAACTCATCGAGCTGGAGGCTTTTAATTTTACAAATATGTGTCTGGAACAATTAGATCTAAATCCAATGTAGTCTGTGTTGTCCTTTCCTGCGAGCCACACTGGGATCTGGCTGGCACTGGGGGCTGATCAGATGTTTTATGGATTCCTAGATTTTTATGGACACTGTTTCCACAGATAATATATTTGTAGAGCCAGTTTGTGCGTCCAGCGGCACATAGTTAGCTGTCCCTTTCTATGTGCTTTTGGGTGGCAGGGGGTCATCTGGGTCATGTGACGTCCTGCAGTAGTAGGGTGACATTTAGAGGCTGGTTCCTGTAGAGTTCCTGAATTTGTTGAGTTATGCTGCCGTATCTTAGGTTTTATTTATTTATTTATTTATTTATTTTATCAGCCACTTTAAACACAGTAATGGACACTGGTGCCTTTCAACTTTATGGACAGACTGATCCTGCCCTGCCTCTTATTGATACGGGGAGATGGTAAATAAGTGACCAATCTAATGCTTATATGACTGTCGGTAAATATAATTGAGCAAACAAGGACTTTAAATACTTGATGATGGCAGTAATTGCATTAGCATTTAGTCTTCAATTGATTGAAGGGTTAAATAAAGCATTGCTCATATAATTGAGACGGGCCCCGGGAGAATTTTATTTACACTATTGGTTGCATTGCATCATTACCTTAACCAATTAAGCAACAGTTTAACCGCACGTGTGTAATCTGTTCTGTATTGGCAATCAATCGTGACATGATAATTTTTCGTAATTGTAATTGACTCACTCCGTAAATGGGGGGGTTTCACTTGGGTTAGAATCGTGTGTTCGCACGCGGTAATTACACACATTGTACGTATTGTTCATTTCTTAGTGATAGCCGTACATAGAATTCTAGAAGTGGACGTGTTCTGGGGAATTGAAATGTTTCATGTTCATTTTTCTATAGCAGAGTTTAGCGTTCAACATAATTAGATTAATATAAATACAGTAAGGTGTGGAAAAGAATATGAAAATGGCTTCTTGCAGTGACCCCCATTATCAGTGTATTGAGTGAAGTAAGTGTACTGTGCTATAGCCCGCATACAAATAAATGTTTGATGGAAAAAGTGGGAGGTGGATACTTTTATATGAATAGCCTTGGCTAATTCTCTTTTCAGTCATTATAACCTACTTTTGCGTAGTGTTTCCGAAACTAAAAATACAATATATATATATAAAAGGACCGTGACTGCCCTGTTTACTGTATCGCAGGAAAGAACATGTCATTGAAGCTATCGTTCCTAATTTCTGTAAAGTTAAATTACACGTCACAAGTAACCGATGACATAGGTTTGAAAGAGTCCCTTTCTGTGGGGCTTTTGTTTTCCAAGGAAATTGTTTTCTATCTCAGCAAGAAGTGAAATCCAGAGTCATTAATATTCCTGAAAGGTTTCCATAGATTGACAATAATGACAAGATCCCCAGACAAATAGAAGAATGGTCACTGTTAGTAGGTGTGACATATCTATTAACCTCATGACCCATGTGTTGGGCAAAAGATTCCAGAAATGTAAAGATTCATATTCACTGTATAAGAAGTTCCAGCACATACACATCCATATGATGCAGGATGCCCAGTCTCTTGCTTGTCTGGTCCATCTACATTGAACGGTGTAGGTTGAAGAATAATGTGTATGATTTAGCGCATTCAGTTATTATTCTGTAATGGCAGGTAACTGGTTCTTTCCCTCAGGTATTGTGTGACAATGTAAAAAAAAAAAGAAAATACGATGAATCCTCAAATATCAAGGATACATGCATAAAATAGAATGCAGGAACGTTTATGTGATGGATTGGGGAGAGGTAACAGGAGTGGGCGTGCCGTGCCCGGCAAGGATTGGCATTGAACGGACTCATACAATAAATGTTGAGCCGGTTTGCTAATCCAATCGGATGCTCTTTGAATAACACGGAGAAGGCAGTTGATTCTCTAATTGTTTACCCTTCCCCATAGGTTAACATGGAGAAAGTAGGTACTTCTCTGATTGGTCAGCCTCTTCCGGGAGAGGACAGGAGATCCTCCCTTGAGCCACCTCATCTTTGCCCTGAGGGTGTGCAATAATCTGCTTCTCTGGATTGCTAGCTTTTGGTAAATCCCTCTGTTGTCCTGATGCCTAATTTAAATCATTATGTCTCCTCTGATCACCGTCCCTTTGTCCTGCAGTGTATTAAAAGACTCTTGTTGCTTCCATAAATCAATAGTTGTTTAGCTACGCTCAATATGACTAGTTGGCAATTCTATCGGGTGGGAAACGCTGTAAAGGATCTATATTGCCTGATACATCTTCTCCCTTGAACACAATAGGTTCCGGTCCTGAAAAGTATAGCTTAATTAAAATAGGTTCTGAGGACATCAGCACCATGGCCAGGGGTTGCAGTTAAAGACCCTTGGTTTCCATGAAAATGTATAGGTGGCAGTGTTTGTGTCATACATAATCTTTTATCTCATGGATTTGAAAAATTCTAGAGACACATTGTCAGGATAGGAGCTGTGGAAGCACCTAGCAGAGGGGGCACTCTTGCAAGACCCAGCTGACTGGGGTTCTGATGTCAATGAAAGTCGCAGCAATACTAGTGACACAGGAACACACATAGCAAAGCTACACACAGCCCTTATGTTCAAGGCAGGCACAACCAGTTTAGTATGAAATATCCAAAGCAGTAGTCGGCAGGGGACACAAACGGGGTAATCGGTTCAACGAGCCAGGGTCGGTAGCCAGAAGTCAAGCGGGTTAATCTGTTAAGCAAACCAGGGGTCAGTAGCCAGAAGACAAGTTGGGTAATTCGTTAAGCCGGTATCAGTAGCCAGGGGACAAACTGGGTAATCTGTTATACGAGCCAGGGGTCAGTACAAGCAGGGTAATAGGTTAAGCAAGCTGGAGGTCGCTAACCTACGAAAGGGACCTACCATGCGACCGTGGGAGCCACTTTAGCTAAAAATGCCAGATAGGGCTGCTTGTTGCCTAGGAGGAGTGGGATCTGGGGCCTGACATACATTTTGCTTATCAACATATGATAGCACACAGACACATATATTCTTAATCCTTAAAAATGGCCCAGCAACCCTACCCAAAACAATGTCTCAAGCCTGACAAAGAATGACATTTTTCATTTTAAAACATATAATGAAATTGTTCTCATCTCTGCATTCGGTACTTTGTCTATCCACCCCAGGCTTTGAAAGCTCGTTCCCTGTAGAGTTGAAACAGACTTCGGCAATTCTCCTGCGGGATTTTTGATCATTCCGCCAGGGAGACATTTCTCAGAATCCTTTAGATTGCTTGGTTTTAATCTGTTAACTGCTTTCTGTTACGTTAAAAGTACAAACGTTCCATTCAGTTGTGGTCTGGGGTTTTTGATGGGCTGTGAAGAGCATTTATATTGTATTTTCTTAACCATTTAATTGCGGGTTTGGAGGTACCCTTTGGCTCTGTGAATTTTGCCTTGTTTTTAATAGACAGTATACTGATGGTTTCCAGTACGTTCAGTAATGCTGCACATTAATTACTATTTACTATTTGCTAGATCACAATATAACCTTTGGTTTATGCCATCCTTAAATCCGCTGCAATGTCCTATCACAAGGTAAAACATGAGTAGGCTGTGGGACACTTATATTTCCATAGCCACAAGTATGTTTGAAGACACCATTGGCTTTATTACAAAACGTAATCCCAGCTAGCTGGAGCTCTCCGTCTCTTGAGGGAGTTGAGAAAGTGTGGTTGGTAGGGCTAGCCCCTGGCAAGGTCAGAGGTTGCCTCAGGTTACATTCAGCGGGTTAGTAGTAGATTGGGCGAGGAGTGCTTATCCCGAAGAGTTCCCAGGTGTGAACACAATTTTATTTTGGATGCCTGCGGATCATGCAATTGAGGCTTCATGATGAGTAGCATATTCTCTTAACGGGATAGTAGCGCCCAGTACTGCCATCCGCATCCAAAATCCACTTGATTTCGGCATCGGGAGAAGAGCAGAAAGATAAGACTCAGTGTACCATTGACTCATCATCCCTGGAATGGGAAGATTGGTGTCTTATTAAAAGTCGAGATCAATGTTTGTTTGTTTTTTCTCCCCATCAAAGATTACTATATATGTATATCTATCTCATTGTATTTATAATGATCCAGATGCATATTCGCTTTTTTTTTTCTTATTGCCTTGGAAACGGTGTAAAACAAGACTTGAGCTTGTCATAAGCACCAGACGCTTGTGGGTGTATTTACATAAACAAAACATTTCGTAAAGCGATACTGTAATAACACAAGTGGCACAATTTCTTTGTGTTTTCAAGGCATACATTTGTGTGACGCGACTCGCAACGCAGAATTCCTATTTTCCAGGTTTTTTTATTTCTCAAACTAAGCCCTTCTAACAATGCTGATGCATTAGCTTCCTAATGCTTATTTAAAAATAAATTCAGCATTTAACCTTTACTGTGTGTCCTAATATTTTTTTTGGTTTAAAGCGTTCGCTCGTTGTCCTCTCTTTTATGTGGCGTCGCCACATCATAGAAACCACCGCCGTCCTCATGTGACGTGGAGAACATTGTTTTCTGCTTGCCAATATTATGGATAAAGTGACCGGAGAAAGTGTATTTTTAACGTAATCAATAACTTCATTACCGTGCATTAAATAGAAACGTAGATCTGGAAGAGAAGAGATAAGAGCGACTTATGACGTACAAGCACATTGGCTGTGACCGTCATTGGTGTGGATACCTCAAAACAACCATTTATGGCGAGATGTATACAGACAGGTAGCAGAAACGCGTGGATTTCATAGATTTTTCTGGAGTATGGGTTTCCACAAATTCACGAGTTATTTTTTTTGTTTCCTACATTTTTTCTGGACGAATATATAATAAACGCAACATAGGGAAAGTAACCCCTCCCCCCTTCAAAATAAATAAGTAAATAACAAATAAAATGCAGTAAAAACCAACAGAATGGGCAATCATTTTTAAAAAAAAAGTTGAGAATCAGAGTTGCAGAATTATTTTCTTGAATGTTTGACCTACGACCTTTGCCATTTTGATTGTGACGATGCTATTCCAGCAGAAACCTCCCTTGAAGCTCCCACGTGGCTTCATCTCAACGCCCTGACACTGAGCGCTTGGACTATAGCACTTTTGGACTAAAGCTGTTATATTAAGTATAAAAGGGCCAAATAATATCAATGCCAGAAGTTTGATAAAAATGACATGTGATGTCGCATGTCCTCCATGAAGGTGCTAATATTTAACCTGTGCCTTGCCAGAGATGCCATTGATCGGAGGCGAAATCCCTGAACACTCGTAATCTGTGGACACAGAGCAAAGCAATCATTTAATCAAAGACCTTATCACAAACCACGGCAAAAAAAAATAAAAAATGAAAGAATAAAAAAGTAATGAGTCTGTTATTCCGCCGGAACTTCTTATGACATTTTCCTGCGGCCAGCAGAGAGACATTCGTACCGAGGGAGGTGTCGGGCTCTTTGTGGAACAGGGAGGGGGGAGATCAGTCGAAAAGCGAAGTCGTATGGAATTAACTTGGAGAAAAGGCATTCGTAACAAAAGAAAACTGACCGTTAGGGCAAGTTTATTTCCTCAGGCAGCAATAAAGATACTTTCATTAGCTGTGCTGCTGAATCGCTTTCTCTTGATAATTAATAACCTACTCTGACGTACCAAAGTCTCACAAGAGCTAATTTGACACCAAGTACCTATTTCTAGGATAAACCTCTCCTTGGAGACCCAGTGTTTAGGATAAGGGATAATACTTACACTTATTATGTTTGTTTCAAACAGAGAGCAATTTGGACACGATAGACCAGGATCTACGGAGAAGATGTAGAATGAAGAACCCAGCGGTTATTGAATTGTTGTTTCTTTTTAGAGCTCATAACATAAGCCATAGGGCAGCCTGTTCACCTCACCTGGAGGGATGACCCTGCTATATATGTGTGTGTGAATGTAAAGGCAGGGACCACTTTCAATGGGATGTGTCAATGGCTTGCCATAAATGCGGTTACTAACTAATACTGATGAAACCACCAACGTCTATGGTTTTATGGGTTTTAGAGTTTGACACGTTTACCCAAATTGCAGGTAGATCTATAAATGAAGTGCAAAGTTGTGAGGACCTGAAAAGTCGCTTCGTAGGCGACAAAGAAAGGGACTCTTTACAGTGAGGACATTAAAGGTATGGAATTCACTGCCAAGGGAGGTGGTGGTATCAAACACATTAGATGCCTTCAAAAGTGGTCTGGATATTTTTTTTAGAAAGGCATGACATACAGGGCTATAAATAGCATAACATCTTAATATTCTGAGTCCAAGAGAAATCGAATGCCTTTGGAGTCACAGAGGATTTTCTTCCCCCTTGATGGCAGAGTGTCGAATTAGCTTAATTAGGTTGACTGATGCGACTTTTTTCAAACCTTATGAACTATATTACTATTAATGGATTGTGACATAGACAACATAGAAATGTGCGCCCCCCCCCCCTTATTCTGTCTTTAACTTCCATTTTGGACTAAGCCATGACCCTGCGGGCTCCATGACTCACTACATTTCATTCTCTAATGGAGATCAGAGCAGCTGGACTAAATATTGTTGACTCAAAGGTTCCCATTCATGAAGAACACTTTTATATTTTATAGCAAACAAATATTATAAATGTTGCTTTGGTCTTCATAAGCAATACTGAAATTTCCTCAGAAATAGGAGAACGTAAGTTGACCAAATCCATTATATAGTCTTAAAAGTTGGTGACCTTCAAATAAAGAGAGGGAAGGGGGAAATGAAGTTCAGCCTCGCTGGCATATGTGTTACTCGTTGGTGCCCATTAGCGGTAGTAGATTTAATCTGTTCCCCCTAGGACTAGTGATTTTAAAGTTTATATTGTTGGACAGAGCGGCTTCAGCAAGTCACTCGCAGCCCATCAAGCTAACTAAACTTTTCTATAAACGTGTTTTCATTTCCATAATGCTGCATTGGGAAAATCCCACCTCCCTGATTCTTTAGATATAGCAGCTTGGGAATCACTTGTGATTGTAACACAATGATTTTGCCAAATACACAGTCATTGTTAAACAAATCAATACAGTGTGTGGCACTGTAAGGAGAGAAGTCCTTCTATATTGCTTAGCAGGTATAGCAAAGGTAGTTTCAAGTCCTTTTGTCACTTAGACCAAACATTCATCACACTCTCTAGTAGATTTGTGCATTCGGATTTGTATGAATTTTAATGAAATTTCCAATTTCCTCAATTCGTACAAATATCTGAAAATCGGGAGGGAGCCCAACGCAACAAACAAACAACAAAGCAAACAGCCCAACTTTTTGTTGTTTTTTCACTCACACTCTCATTCACGCTCATGCTCGGTTTTCAATGTGCATTCTCTGCCGGCCCCTTCTGTATCCCTGTATTCTTTTCCACAGCTTCTTTCTTTGTACACTTCTTCCTGTCTTCTTTCTTCGTCTGCTTCTTTGTGAACCAGACCACTCAGCATAATTCCGCAAAAGTGCTGAGCCTTTGGGCGCACCCTCTTCTCCAAATAGAGGAATGGGGGAGAAGCTGTGACTCTCTGCTGATTTTGCACCAAGAGACCTAAATAACACAGACTGATTTGCCGAGAAAGAGAAGGGTTTCTGCAGCTTCGTAATTAATGAAGCCAAAGTTTACATGAGTAAAAATGTATTCCTGGAAAGGTTTGAGCACTTGGCGGTGCCAGGAGTGATGTTTCTAATGCTTCATTGAGTATTAAAGGTGTTAAATCCAAAATACGTAGAACAGAACCTGTATTTTTAATATCGTGTGTCAATCTGAGGACAAGAATCATGCGCTTTAAACCTCAGAATGCCTTTAAGAAATAAAGACCACAGACGTCTGCAGAATAACCGCGGAAGGAATTTCAGACACTTGCTTGATAAATTCAGGAGTATTTTTAATGATGTTTTGAAGCCTGATACTCTTCAAGTGCTGCCTTGATGATTCTTGTACTTAGTGGGTTCCACTGTGCCATGTTTTTGTGTTTCTCTAGGGTGCTAGAGTATAAACACCCTGTCCTTTGGACACTCTCCATTCTACTTGAAGTAAAGGGGAAAGCCTCGCCGACTCTTCCTTGTGAAACAATCCAATAACTGGTGGGATTCTTTAACTGCTTCATAATGCAAGCTGATGATAGCAGTTGTAAACCTAATTGTGCAGGCACTAATGAGACATCCTCCCCTACAAACTTCATTACACAAATAGGGAAGGATATTAAAGTAATATTATGTTTCTCCAGGAAGGCTAGTGGTCTACCAGCATCATCATCATCGCTTCATTCAATAGGATGGTTACTGATCTTAAGGTATTTTGCAACAGTTACCCAGCGTCCTGACTCGTCTAGCCATCCAGCTGTGCTGCGCCACCATCCGTGTTCAGTAACCATTTATTTGATATGCAGAAGTGGGCAAGACGACACAGACACAATGTTTTGACATTTAAAGCGCACCAGTCACTTTGTAGAATATCACTTTACTTAAATCCCCCCCAACCAATATCTCTATACCAGTACTAAAGGAGGATGATGGGTTTGGCATACATGCGCTATGGCGCAGAATGCCGTGTGTCTATAGAGCATTTTGAGATAAAACACAAGACTGCCTTTGTCCACATAGCAACCAGACAGCCATATTGAAATTTGTGTGTGTGTGTGTGTCATACTTACCTGCAGTGGACTCTTTTTGTCCTGTGAAGTCATGGTCTGCAGTTTGCAAAACTTGTTGAGTCTATGTAAATCCGCTTACTCACACATGCCAAAGATTAAACTCTATATCTAAAACACCCTCTTATTAGAAAACATACAAAGTTCCCATAATCATATTTCTCTTTATGTTCTCAGCTACACATCTCTCATGGTAACTTGTCCTCCCACCACTACCTTATCACAGTGAAGATCATTCTGCTGTGCCCATCCTCACTTCTTCACCTCCATATGTTGTAAACTGGTTTTGTCTCAAAATGCCATCTGGAACAACCTTGTATAACCCTCTCAAGCCTTCTACGTAGTTTTATGCACAGCGAGGCGATCCTATCATTGGATCTGTGTGCATTCTTGTCCTATTCTTGACCATTTATAACATTTTGCATGTTTGGCCATGGAATCCATACATTTCTAGAGTAGGCATTCTTTCCCCACCGTGAATTTAGTTTTCCACTTATTTCATTTATCATCATCACTGTCAAGCCATGGCGAGTATTTCTTCTGTGAAATGTTTCATACAGTATTCTGTTTCTCACAATACAAATACAGACGTTCATAAATATGCAAAGGACTGCACCCTGCGGTACATTTTTAGATATCGGCCACATACATGAAACCGCGTGGATCCCTGCCGTCGTACTGTTACTGCTAAATACATCAAATAAAAATAGCTCTTTTAGGGCTTATTGCAATGGTCCATGACTATGCTGAGCAACAAGTATTAATAATGACATTACAATGTAATGAGGATCAATCACATCAGGTCAATTATTATGAAAAAAACCTATAGAGCACAGATGTCATAGAGCTACATAGATACCCAGTTGCCCCATGGAGTCTGCCCATTTTAAGTCACTGTTTACATATTAGTACTTTGGGATCACTTTTTGCACATACCTAGCATCCTGAATACCTTTACTGTGTTTGCCTGAACTACTATCGCAGAAAATGTATTCCATGTATCTACTACCCTTTCTGTAAAGCAGATTTACAGTGCAGGCTTTACATTCACTGGACCCTAGATAATAAAAATGTATTTATTTGATTTAGCTGGGCATAGTTACGTAGTACATAAGGTAGAAAAAAGACCTAAGTCCATCAGGTTCAACCCTTCTACTTAACCTTCTTACTCTTGATCCAAATGAAGGCAACCCCCCCCTAAATAAACTACTTCTAATTCTGCCATCAGGAGAAAAAAATCCTTCTTGACTCCAAAAGGCAGTCGGATTTCTCTTTGGAGCTGTAGTTTGAGCTTTATGTTTTTAGTGGTTGTGCTTGTTTTGGAGACATGTAGTTTACAATGAAGGGATTATATCACAGCAGCAAAGACGAGATCTGTGGCAAAGGGTGGCACAATAAGCATGGTTTATGTAGAAGCCTCACTAACTTCCGCCTTGTCTCGGTATGCACTTTGTACTTTTGGGCTTTGCAGATGCTTGCCCAATTTATTTGTCTTGGTATTAATTATAATCTGGAGGCTGTGATTCACATAGCATTGCATGATATCAGCCTCATTAATTAGCGTTCGGTCTGTCCCTGCTTGTGACATTTTAGAATGTGCCAAGCAAAACAAAGCTGAATTATGTTAAATGGAGTAAATACCACTAAAATAGAAATGTACTTTTGCAGGGACTTAAAATGCAGTAAGTGTTTCCTAGTACCTGTGACAAACTATAATTTTTTTAATTTCAGTGTTCCATACCCTGGGCAGGATTGGAGGTGGCCCTGGCACTTTAAGGCCAGCAGCTGTCTAATAACAAGCCTGGATATGACAGGCCGTATGATCCGGTTGTATGCCCACCTAGGATGCAGCCAGGCGTATGGAGCTGGTGTTCCCACACTTCAGCACCCAATCTGCAGTTAGAGCAATAAAATTGTGTGTGTGGAGCAATGTCAAACAGCAGCAGCATTTGCATTGTGCCACATGGCCAATCTGGGCATGTCCAGATTGGACTAGGGTGACCACACGTACCAGATTGCCCAGGACAGTCCCGGAATCGAAGGTCCATCTTTTTTGATGATGCGTAGGAGGGTGGTCGCTCATTAAGTTTTCAGCAACCACTTGGCACCCTTTTAGCCTCTAGCTCGGTTGCGGTGCCGCCACGTCATGCTGAGTGCCGTAATAAGACGTCATATTCCGGCTCTCACTGCAAGGGATCATGGACATACCTGAGAGGCCCCTGGGTCATTCTTTGGGGCAGAGTAGCGGAGATCAGCCACACCCACTCCCTGCACAATTCCCCTCCCGCTCCAACCCATTTAATACTCTTCCAAGTTACTCCCTCAGAACTGTGAGAGCCCCGGGTGGGCCACCTTAGGACATTCCCATATGATCATAGGCCAGTTGGAGATATCTTTGGATTGGCCCAATAAGTTGTCAATCAGTGGAGTGATTGCAGCACAGACCTGTATCACAGCCTCCTCACGGCCACCTTACGCTGCTGAGCGCCTCAACTATGTTCTCGTCTGGCATGAGGGGTGTACGGTCCTGCTTCTTACCCCCCAACGCAGGTGTCCTGATTTGGACACCTGAAATATTTGGAGGTATGATATTCTGACCGGTGGTGGATGCAACACCGAGACATTTTGTGACCTTTTGTGGGGAGATTAAAGTATGCTTTTCTCTTACCTCGCCCTATTGCTTCTTTTTTTTAGTTTTTAGTGCAGATATTTCCACTCACTGCTCAGCGAATAAACCCCCAATGCTCGAGTTAAGACACAAGTGTCTTATCCTCCAAAATTCATTTAGCATGTTGTCATTCTCATTGTCTATTGCTAAGACAGATTGGATCCTAAATATTGTGACATAAGTGCACACACATGGTATTTAACATAGTCAAAAGCATGATGCACAAAAAGGAAGCATAATGTCAGCAAATTCAATTGTCTTAGCGAATATATCATCCAGGCTTCAAGACTCAGTCTATGTATGTATGTATGTATGTATATATATATATATATACACGGTATATATCAAGCTACATCATATAGATACAGCATAGCGAGATTTAGTGTTCACAGTTGCTTTGCATAATGCAATTCCCTTTTTTAGGACGATGTAATAGAATCCTGTTTTGGTTTCTTTTAAGTTGAATAAAACAAAATCCAGTATGATTAAAATGCTGTTAGAATAATAACTCACAGCTACCGCTCATGTGTCCTATGTTCCCAAAATTCACATTTCTGATACATTTTATTTCAATGCTTTGTTTATCTGTAGATGCAAGTTCTTCCGATGTGACCTCATGTCGTCTTGGTCATAGCTAATATTTCTATAATTTAATATTTCAGTTTAATGATCCGATCATTTGTCTGCTAAGTCCTCCCCCCTTCTCATAGACGTATTATTTAGCGCCTTTAACTGGTTTATGCTCCGATCCCTGTGGAATTTGTGATTTATCACCCTAGGTTAGACAAGTCCTTTTGTTTCTGTGTTGCTCGTAAAAAAAATCTTCCCCTTTAAAAATAAAGCTGTCAATCATTGAAGTGATTTTATATTCATTATTCAGAAACGATCGCCAGAATTATTTGACGCCAAATTAGAGCTGATGCGCAGATGTTTTGTTGTTCCTCAGATATTAAAAATCGCTGCAAACTAGGCTAGTGTGAAATCTATGAATACATATGTGTGGGATTCTTCCATGTCAAGACCAGGGCAGAATTCTGTTCATACTGAATCGAAATGATGTTAGAATGACACTCGTTATAAACCCAGACACCATAAAATCTTGTTTAGCCATGTTTCCTTAAATGTGCTGTTTTCCCAAAATATGTTATTTTTTTGTTAATTTAAAATAAAAACCACAAAACCATGCATAAATACCTAAATTAGTAGATATACCTCCCAACAGTCCCGCTTTTCTAGATTTTTATGGGTAGCTGCTGTCTTGCTTTTGCAGGCAGTTGGTGGATATACATAGCAGGGCTGGACTAGCCACCTGGCACACCAGGCATATTGGAAGCTGCAGCATGCGAGCAGCAGCTGGATATGTCCGACCGCGCAATATGTGAGTGTGAAATTGTAGCGCGTGGCAGCGCATATCCAGCCGTTGGCCGTTGCATTTATGTCATCAGGTGGTCACTGACCTTAAAGTCCCAGGGCTGCCCGTCATAGCCAGTCTGCCCCTGATACATAGTATTATATGATACGTAGCTTTAATACAGGGATCCTCAAACTCGGCCCTCCAGCTGCTGCAGGACTACATCTCCCATACTCCTCAGCCAGCCCCTTAGCTGAAGGAGCATTATGGGAGATGTAGTCCTGCAGCAGCTGGAGGGCCGAGTTTGAGGATCCCTGCTTTAATATATTCAGACTATCTTTTTTAAATGAAGTCCTGGGATCTATTTAATGCTCTGTTTATATGATGCCAACTTACTACAATCAAAGGAACAAAAAGCATAACTGCATTTGGTGGAAATGTGTATCCATCATAAAAGAAGTGTCATCCGAGGTAAACTTGTTT
>VKOC01000642.1:0-24394 GCA_009364415.1 Spea multiplicata
CTCTATGCCTATGAAGAGATTCCATTAAAAATCAGCCGTTTCCAGCTACAATAGTCATTTACAACATTAACCCCGTCTGCGCTGGATTTCTCATCCATTTCATGTTATTTTAATAGAGAAAATTTTATTTTCTTTCAAAAGCAAGGATATTGACCCCAAACTTTTGAACGGTAGCATACCTACGAAAACCTAGCGGTACAGTTTTAATAACCTGTAATAGGGGGTTAGGTGCATCCAGAGCTTTGGTTCGGATAATACAGGGTGATCTTGATTCATACTGCAGATGGTTTAATTATTTATAATAATGGATTTTTTTTTTTAATAATTAGGTAATAAATGTTCTGTATCGTTCTTTTTGACCGCACAAAACGAGTATAAAAATAGCACCGATTGGTCACAAGTCCTAAAAGTAAATGTATTCTTTAGTCTGCCTGGGTCAGTCTGTTCTTGTTGTTCTTGTATGAAAAGCGGGTGCTATTTATAAAGTAAAGCACATTAAATCTGGACTTTTTTGCTTGAAACTCTATAATAAACCCGCTGAGAATCTCAATGCAGGTAAATGGGGTGTGAGAGATTATTTTAGGGCTGTTTGTCAAGGAATCGTAATGTTTCTTTGTAGAATTTGTTTTAAGGTGATTTCAAAAGCAAGCGGTCCTTACATGGGAGGGGGGCTTCTACAGATGCAAATGACTCCAAGTCGCAAAATTGGTGCAGAAGAGGGGTAAACGATGTGAGCCTTATCATGTTTAGTTACCAAGAAAAAGGTTATGCGCGGTGAAGACATGGCGGGGTAGCCATGAGTTGGGTAGCCAATGGGTCAACAGACTGGCAGATGGGTCACTAAATGTCGAGTTAGTCTGAGTTGGTTTTGTATAGTTAAATGACTGCCATCTTAGGAGGACTCATACCTTTATGAAACTCAGTAGGACTAATTGACTTGATGGCCAAGACTCGATGGACAGAATCCGTTGACGTTCTCTACCACTGACTCACATGGTCAACTCAACTGATGGACTCAGCTCCACAGCTACAAAGTGAAACCCAATGAATTTGTCGAGTTACAATCTCCCACTTGGCGGCACTTGTCTGGTTTAGTGCTAAGACAAGTCAAGTTACCACTTTAACTCCATTGGTGACTCAAGCTTTAGTGAAAAGACCTCAGAGTGGGACGAGAGATGACGGTGGAAGGTTATTACAGATGGGTTAGTGGGGTAGTGAAGAGATGATGAAAAGGGAAATGAGGTTCTTATTGAAATGATGTAATAATAATGACATGTCAGACGCACTCTGTATATTGATGCCCCACTATGCTGTTGATCGTCTATTGCAGCTTCAGAAAGCGATAGAAGGCACGGCGCAATCTGGAGTCCGCCTGCGCCCTCCCTTCGCCAGTTTTCGTGATGCCAGCCGTAGTTTATCTCTGAAGAAATCCCAGAGACAACCAGCAAGGGCTCCTCCATCCCCAGACCCCTCCATGCTCCTTGACGACCCCACCACCCTCGCAACTCCAGACTCTGAGCTGGACGACCTGTCGGGTCAGGGGTCAGAGAACGTATCACAGATCCTCAAAGACTTCCGAGCGACGTCAGATCAAAGCGACGATGATGTTCCACTGTAACCTGTTGAGCGAGACAGCTGCAGGGCGACAGAATGTGATACCTGGTATCAGTCGGAGATGGTCAGGATACATTTCATTTATTTTTAATGGTACCAGCACTGCTTTGGACACTACTTACTGGACAGATGTCAATAGATGTCAGCGGATACCACAAGCTTCTACACAGGGTGTTTTTGGCCCATTTATATACTTACATTAAGTACATGCTTACCCTGTATCCTGCTACTCAGAAGCTTGAAGAATCTTGTTACTTTGTATCACTTTCAATATGTCTACCATGAAGCCAGAGCACACGGTGCAAGCAACCTACCTAGAAGCTGAGGCTTTACTCACCATTCTCTGGTGCTTTTACATCACCGATGATCTCCAACCATTCATCTGAGCAAGAATCCTGTAATTCATCTGTAAGAATCCTACGTTACATGCTGTGAGGACTCTGCGTTAGTCATTTAGCCCCAGGCTCTCGTTGTGTCTAACGATTCAAGACGTGATCTTCATATCAATAATAAGTCCAACCAGTAACCATTCTGGTTACGACATCCTACAGACAGCGAGTTGTCACCGTTCTTCCGTGTGTCTTATTTTCGGAGGAAGGCTTAATCAAAGGGTTAGGGTAATGATTCAGTATTTTGTATTTATAGAATTGGTCGGTTACCCTGTAGGGTGTAATATAAGGTTTTGTCCATCAGTCTGACCGATAGAGAATAATTCCTGGAAACACTGCCCGGTCTGAAGCAACTGACTTAAAGTGAAGTTCAAAGTACTCCAAAATTACTTTGATACAGATGCTGCCGCTGACACTCCAGAGATACTGAAATCTGTGTTTTCCAAGAAAGTAATTAAAACGGACACGGCATGATGGTCTCAGCGGACATTTGGGGAGCGTAATCACATTACTGGGTAAATTACATAATTCCTCTTATAATTAAGTGGATTAAACACCAATTGTGCTAATTAAAATTTGTAATAAATTATTACTGTCTATACGCCTGAAACAATCTTTTCTAAAAGAAAATCCTTCTTCCTCCTTTTCTTAGCGCAAGAAGTCTAAACTAGAGGGTTAGTTTACTGAGAGGGTGGTAGATAAGTGGAGCAGACTCACAGCAGAAGTGGTAGAGGGTAATTAAGTTAAACATGCATGGTATAGGTATCATATTTACCAAATGTGCCCTGTTCACGTACCAGAAATGTTCGAGTAAGATGTGCAGCAGACTTCCAACGGTCAACCCTTTTTCCCAGCTTTTTGTACCTAAAAACAGATTTCCAACCCGATGTAGAATAAAAGGTATTATCTTTATGATACATACAGTAATTTTTGCTGCTTCTATTAAAACTCGTGTATCACATGGGGCGTAATAATAATCATGTCATCGTGTTTTCTGCTGCTCGGTTGCTGGCTCCTGGTTTTCTCCCGGCAGTAAATTCACGCGACTGCGTAACAATGTGATATATTTATTCGAAGGTCCCTGACGTCTTCAGTATATTGGAAGAACAACAAGATCTCCAAATAACGGGATCGCTGAACATATACTCAATATAACAAAACAGAAAAAAATCATAACAGAGATCCAAGTAATTAGAAAAAAAGTTTTTTGCGGTCATATTGGTGCATAAATATTGCGGCGGGAATTTATTAACGGAAGAAGATAAAAAAGAAACAAAGAAATGTATTTTAATTCATAAATTTAAAAAGCTAGGTACTGATTGGCTGATTAAATAGATGGATTATAGAGGAAGGGGGTTTTTGGTACATTTTTTTTTCATTTTGGAGACACTGTATATTTAGAAGATTTTTTTAATTGTAGTCTATGTTTTGGCAAGGAAGGGGTGTTCAATGCTTTTAATGAGTGGTATAGGGTTTAGAAGTGAATGAATGAGCTGTTCTGTCATCCTATGGATTTCTTATCCTTCCTTACTGTCCCTTTAAATGCTCGGTCACATGGTGCTTCAAGGGTTACAACCATTTCTAGCATTATACTATGTACTTAGGACCATAATTATACTCGCTAAACCCGATTAAACGTCATTAGTCTGCCATCTAAAGAAATTACGGATAGACCATACTCATGATGACATACGCATTGTTACCATAATCTGTTTGATAATATTATTAAATGGCCATTAATTTGGGTTTTATTACAGAACTTTCTTATCCATTACCCATTATGATTTAAATTTGACCATAGCCGCATTTATATAATTATTATTATTAGCCATTTCTGTTTATGTAACGATGACCTCATTCTTCTACGCATTTGCTAAGCACACATTAGCCCACCTGAGGAGTATATATTGTTTTCACGTGCGAAAAAAATAATAAATTAAAATGAATTAAAATAATAAAAATAGTTTAAGTTATTTTTAAAAACCAATTTTTAAAAAAAAAATATAATTATTTTAGTTTGAAGGAACCGCGAGCACCAATACTTTATTTTTTTTTTATTTTCAAACACGTAATTTTATTAATGTATCCCATGACTTTTTGCAAGAGATTAACTGAGCGAATTGTGTAATAGCAGCCATGAAAAGCCAAGAATTTCAGCCGGTGCCAGGGTTACCGATAATGAGTAGGATTAATTATTGTGTTTTATGAGGTTTTTCGCATGCCTGGACTAGGTAATGTACCCTTTAGTTTAGGGCTGCCCCATAATATGTATAAATGATGTATAGACAGCTTTAAAAATGTTTTTTTCACCCCATTGGCTCTTGATTCGCTGCCACAAACCTGTTACAATTTCAAAGTTAGAAACGGAATACAGAGACGCATAGAAGCTAATCAAACGTTATATATATGGGACCAGATTTCTCCTTTACCCTGTAGAAATGGATTATGCAGTTTAATCAAGCCTCGCACCGTACAAGATGCCCCCAGCCATGTGTCCTTAGAAAGTGGAGAGTTGGGATATGACATCATATCCTGACGCTCAGCAGTAAGGATAGCCGGGTGGATTGGGTGGCTGGGAGCTGAGTTAGGTTGAAGGTGGCACCAAGATAAATCCACCACTGTCCACCAAAACTTAAAATGTACACTATGGGTTGTGCCCCATAATATGTTGTGTGACATCAAAGTTATTTTAAGGTGATGAGGTCACCTTTTAGAAGATAAAGATGCCATTAAAAAAGGAATCCAAAGTGCTTTAGGTTGTCTTTGCTTGCCTTATTCTTTTGCTTGCCCGTCATGTCTAACCCCATCTCACCGTTGATGTCTCTCTCTCTCTTTTGTTTTGTATCTGGAGTCTAATCACAAAGGTTTGTCCGGTTTCAGTGTGTCGAGTTGCTGGGTGCTAAAAACGCAATAACCTCAACTGTTAACCCGACCAATAGCTGCAGTTGACGACTCAAGTCAACTCAACGACAACTCACATTGCGGTTATTTGTGAAGCAGGGCAGATGTTCACAGATATTCCGTAGACTTGGCTGGAAAAGGTTCCCGCTTTCCAAATCAAAATCCACTCAACGTAGAAGGAGGAGATTTCACCCAAAGCTTCATTAAACGCCAGAGAGGCTAAAAGAGTCAACGACCAACGCAGACCTTCAAGCCACTCCACCGTTGGCTGACAGATTTACAGAGCCCTCGCTCTTTATGAATAGACAATTAGGTCTGAGTGGTGTGGATCGGTTTCACGTTGAATCAGTTGAGCTACCTCTGTAGCTCAATTGACTCCCCTGTGTTTCTTCCTTTCTCTCACTCATTCTGCAATAATCCAAAAAATCAACAGATAAAGGATTAGAGAGGGAAACTCTGTGTCTCTGCTACTTCCAACCATATGTGTCAGAATTCCCAATGTCATCTTTCCCCTATGATATGCGCAGAATGTTGTAAGATTAAGGGAGAAATCTGGTCCCCCCCCTCCATGCTCGTATCGTGTCCTTAACCCCTTAAGGACAGTGGGCAGTCCCTAAACCCATTGAAAACAATGCATTTTGAGCCCGTACAATAATGGGCTTTGTCATTAAGGGGTTAAATACATAGTATCTTTTGCACAAGTGAACACATTGCAATAAGGCACTGACACCTGGTCTGTCACTTCTCCGGTCTTTATTCCGTGCATCGTCCCGCATGCTGTCTGACTGAGACTCACCCAGTATATAGTAACTCCTGCGTGCGTGTGTACATATATATATATATTATTATATATGTATATACATACATATCATATATATATATTTATTTATCGGGCATCCAAAGAAGCATGATGCAGAGAAAGAAAAAAACATAGAATAAAAAACAGTAAGAAAAGGAAATTACAGAAAGAGACATAAAACAGTATATACATTAACCCTGTCTCTGCCAAAGGACCTCGCAGAGCATTGCAGCTAGGAAGACATTTGCAGATTGTTGCGACTACAGAATCAGGGAGGGGGCAGGAAATTCTGCAGAACGTTGGCAGTTCGTCTCGCAATAGAAAATATTTATTATTGCATGAAATCCCGCAAAGGTGCGGAGTAACGATATTGCAACCGGTCGCTCATCTGCAGAGCATTGCACATAAACCTCTGATTGAAGAGTATTGAATACGCAAAGTCAAGGGAAGTATCCAGAATAGACTTAGTGGTCATCTAACTCTAAAACAATGTGAAACCAGTGAATAAAGGAAAAACTCCAGTGCTTTCAATGGGATTCCTTATCTAAGTGAAATTGGTGGTTTTTTTCACTGGTTTATGCTGTGTTTTGTAGCTAAGGTGACAATTCTGGCCATTCCCAATGCTTTGTGGGATTTTTTAAAAACTCTTTCATAGCCGAGGCGACTTTGAATTACAATGTATCGCGTCGTGAAGATTAAAGTCCAGGACCGGGTAAAAAAGGCCAATAAACTGGGGCGGAAGCAGAAAGACTGGGATTTGGAAAAGCCGACGAAGGATTTTTGTTGATATCAATGCATTTCCAAACAAATGTCTTTTACTGATTATAGATTTTTTTAAATCGGATTCATCTGGACATTTCAAGGTGGGATCTATGAGATTTAAACCAAAATGGAAGCAGTGGCATCAGGTGTAAAGCAGCACCTATGGGCTCCCCATCATTTAAAGCAGTATATGGAGGTCTTAGCCTCCATTAAATGGGACAGTTAGGGAGATCGGAGACCACCCTTGTAACCGGCCCACTTAGCGCGCCGGGGAGCCTGATCTTCTTGGGCAATCTGCCTCCTGGTTTTATGGAGGGGTGACGTCCAAGGCTGCACTAAATGGAAGCCTTTCAGATTCAAACGAACAATTTCATTGTGTTTAATTATGAAGTCTGCACGCCTTGATGACCTCATAATTTATATACTGCACCGAAGGGCTTCTGTATATGATTTTACATTTTTTTAAAAAATTTGGGCCCACAAATATGGATAAAATAATTATCGCCAGATAAAAAGATCCAATCGCACAGCTGCACCAAAATAAATAAAGTTAACCAATTCTCATACAGATTTGTGCTTTTTAATCAGTGTGATAGTTATGAAAATATTTGTTGTAAAAGTTAGGGGATAAATGGGGGCAACAAAACCATACCCACAGCACTTCATTCAAATTTCCCCTCATTTCCCATTATCCTCAGTGCAGATTACATCAGAATCCTAACAGGAAGTTGTACATAAGCCACTTCCTGTTCTCTCCCTGCATTGTTTTAGCAGCCTGGGTATTAGCATCTAGCGCTAAAGATTGTTTATAGCCACGTAGTTCCCCTGTTAAGTTATTATTCTAATTTAAAATGTAATATGGCAGCAAGATGAGCGCTTCCGCATACAGCGTGATAAAAAAAAAAAAATGCCCATTTTTACAACAACATTGAAAGACCCAATCTGCCACAGACTCTGCCGATGGCTAGTCCAGGTTGGGGAAAAATCTTGTATAACACAAGTGCTATATACTGAATAGTATATAGTGTATGCATATTACACAATAACGATTTTATAAAGTACTATTTAAATACCGCATGGCTAAATCATATAATATACCATAATATATAAACAATATTGAATAGCACTAGCATTAATACAAACTTTTTATTATATTATTAAAGATCATTGGTACTGTATAACACTACTATATATATAATATATAAGTACTATATATTGATATATATATATATGTACATATAAATAAAATAACTGTATATACATATATGATGTATATATATATATATAATAATATGTATATTTATATATATATATATAGTGCTTTTCTAACATAGTTATGATATCACGTGGAAATATCATGCTTTCATAAAGCAGTGATGTTATAGTATGGTGATATTCCCTTCTGATATTATAAAGTGAGATATAGTAATAATATTATACTGTACTTATGCTATACAGTATTTAATATATATTTATACATACATTTCTAGTTAAACGTTGTTCCAGCTGTGGGAAGGAAACAAGATAATTTGGTAAAAGATGATATCTGAATCTCATTAGATTGTAACCTTTCAAGGTGATTTAGGTCTCTTCCGGAGCATGTTAGCAATCTAATGCCGTTTAGGTATTATCTTTACCAAATGTACTGACTATAAAGAGCTGTGATACAGCGGTGATATACTGTACTCATACAGTAACATACACATATGACACGGCTTGGCACTTATACAAAGCGCCTCTTAAAAAAATAATTACACTGCATCAAAAATGATAGAATTTATATAATAATAATACTCGGCACAGCCATACAGAGCTGATATCACGCGGTGAACAGCGATATTGTGCAGATATTATACAATAATTATATTTTGTTGGACAGGTAACATACAGCACTAACACATAGCGCTGACCTAATAATGATCACTGAAATAAATCCCTATCAGATAATTGCCTTTTAGAACATATATTATGCATTATAAATATAATACAGCACCGATATGACATTTTAATAATATTTCCCTGTGCTGGTTAACGATACTGTATGTATAATGCACAATTCTACACCTCTGATACACCTTGGATACAATAGTGCAATCAATGAAGGCTATCACACAACAGATGTGTTATAAAATAAATAAGCTAGTATATGACGTGATACAACATTGCAGAATAAAAAAGAGCTATATAAATGAATAAATAATAATATTATAGTGATATTATAAAGCACTGGAATACAGCAGTGTTTATATATCGCACTTATATAATACAGTAATACAACAGTGATATAATATGACAATGATGCCAGACTGCACTGCTACTGGTGTCCAATATTATGTACACCCTATGTGATATTACTGATATTATACAAAGTAGCGAGATTACATAGCACTATTATACAGCACTGACATATGCACTATTGAAAACATATATAAAACAGTATTGTTATTACATAGCACTGTTATAAATCACTTGTACTATAAATCATATAATGCTGAGATAACATAGCACTATTTTAAATTATTATACACAAATAATACAGCATAGCACTGTTATATATCGCCAATATGATATAGTAATGATATAAGCTATAAGCGTTGCTGATATTATATGCAGCTTGTGATATTCAGTAAAATTAAATAGCATTCTTATGCATCACAAATATTATATGCAGATTATATTACATAGTACTATTATATATCATTACGTATCACTGACATTACAGAGCATATACTATAGGCACTGACACCTATTACAATAATGATATAGCACTATTATAAACTACCGATATACAGAACTGATATTATAAAGATGCACCATAGAACTATGATACATTGCTGATATTATACAGAGCTGATATTATACAGTAATGACATATGGCAGTATTATACATTACTGATATTATACAGAGCTGATGGTATTCAGTAATGATATATATCATATATATATATATTAATATAAGCTATATATATATTATATATAGTATATACAGTACTATAATTTTATTACAGAGCTGATATTTATACAGTACATACATATGGCAGTATTATACATTACTAATTATACAGAGCTGATGGTATACAAGTAATGATATATATATATATAATGTATCATTATACAGTTACTGATATAATACAGAGCTGATATTATACAGTAATTACATATGGCAGTATTATACATTACTGATATTATACAGAGCTGATGGTATACAGTAATGATATATATATATATATATAGTATTATATATATATAGTATTATACATTACTGATATAATACAGAGCTGATATACAATAAGTTTAAATAGCAGTATTATAGATTATTGATATTATACAGAGCTGATGGTATACAGTTATTTATAGTAGTATTATACATTACTGATACAGAGCTGATATTTTACAGTAATGGTATATTCATTATTTAGCAGTATTGTACATTGCTGATATTATACAGAGCTGATATTATACAGTAATGATACATATAGTAGTATTATACATTACTGATATTATAGAGTAATTATATTATACAGTAATGATATGTATAGTGGTATTATACATTACTGATATTATACCGAGCTGATATTATACAGTAATTATATATTTAGCGGTATTATACATTGTTGATATTATAGAGAACTGATATTATACAATAGTTATATAACACAACACTAATATACATTGATGGTGTTAAAAAGCAATAATGTAACACAATGATGTTACATAGCGGTAATATAATTTGCAGATATTGTACAGTCATTATTTGACATACTGCTATTATACATTACTGATATTATACAGTGCTGATATTATACATTACTGATATTATACAGTAATTATATACATAAAGAAGTATTATACATTACTGATATTATACAGAGCTGATATTATACAGTAATTATATTATACAGTAATGATATATATATAGCAGTATTATACATTACTGATATTATACAGAGCTGATATTATACAGAGCTAATATATTTAGCAGTATTATACATTACTGATATTATACAGTAATTATATTATACAGTAATGGTATATATAGCAGTTTTATACATTACTGATATTATACAGAGCTGAAATCATTCATTTACATTTTCCACAAATTCTTGCACCTGAACGTTTCTGCGGGGATAATGTACTTGGTCCTAATTGAAGTGTTGAGTTTCAGTTAAAGAGCCCCCTTAAGTACCAGAACACGGAAGATTTTGGGATCACACACCTGAAACATCTTCCTCTGATAATTCACTGATCCAATTTACATGGATAATGCGGGACACACATGAAACAGCACTGGTATACAGCACATGTATGATACAACACTGTCACATATATGAAATAACACTGGCATACAGCACATGTATGATACAGCACTGGCATACAGCACATGTATGATATAACACTTGTATACAGCACATGTATGATATAGCACTGGCATACAACACATGTATGATACATTACTGGCATACAGAATATGAATTATTATACGGCACCAGTATACAGAATATGCATGATACAGTATTTGTGTGTGTGATACGTCACTGACATATATTACATGTATGATCCAGCACTTCTTTCATGCTCTGGTATATAGAAGTATTTTCCAGCCATGGTAACAACTACATCAAACATTTGTACATAAACACATATAAACAGCTGCTAGTATACATTTTTGTACAATATTTACATAATCAAGAGTAATGTTACGCAGTTGTACTTAAGATATTCCGTGATTATTATTTGGTTCTTTTCTCACAAACCTTATGTTTCCTGAATAAAGGGGGGATTGATTCAGTTCTTACAAGGTTTATTTAGTGAATAAAAGAAACATTACCAAGCTGTTGCTATGTGAAAAATCCCTAAAATATATTGTGATCCACTGGCTTTTTAGGTATTTAGTTACTAATTCAAAAGATACAATATTTAATATATATCTGTAACAGAAAAAAATCAGGTACTGTTCTATAGACAAAAAAACTGATTTATTCTACTCAGAAATGGTTTAATAAAATCACAAAAAACTGTTAATTTTTTTCTGCCTTATGGCAATGAAGACTTACAACTAGCTGAAAGAATCAAAGGTTCATATGTGTTTGTATCTAGGGGACCTTTAGGATTTTATGGCATCCTAAGCAAAGCATTTGTGGTAGCCTGCTCTAACAGGATCTGCAATTTTCTAATTTAAAATTATAAATTTAAGCTGTATTCCTTACGCTAAACATTAGCTCTTCACTTCTCTTTGGGCAGTGCATTTGTTTATAGAAAGGTAGATGCACTAGGATTACTCAAATGTTATTATTTTACTAGAAATTTGGATACAGAATCTGTGTTTATCAATGTATTTTATTTGACGTGAAAAAAAAATGTGAATCCTGCTTTAAGCAGGGGAGTAGGTGCTGTCTTTTTGTCTGAAACCCCCATTATCGGCCAAAAAGAGTTTTAAGGTGAAGATACAACCTTCTTGACTTATATTATGGCCGGGCAGGAGAGGACAGAAGAGGACTAGACCCCTAAACCTAAAAATCCAACTACCTTGTAGCAAGGTGACCTTGGCACACATGGCACACGGACCCCCTCTTGGAAACCGAGCCACCCAGCAGGGTCATGTAACACGTGTAAGAGGACAAAGGAACACGGGCAACATATGTTTCTCTTTATATTTGCATTTAGTTCTTGTCCACAATAGAAAAAAAGGTGAAGGACAAAAGGTCATCTTTAAAGTTAATGGAACCCTGCGAATGTCTCTGTTTACACCCCGAGTGCGCCCACCCCTAGGACACCCACCACAAACATCTACGCATCCCTCCACCACAGCATCCTTTCTTTACCCCCCCCCCCCCCCCATCTCAGCCCTTCTGTCTTCCCTTCCCTGAAACGCACGGGCTCTGGGCAGATCCGCAAGTTTCGACTCCAATAAATTGATGTAATAATGGCAGAATTTTTAGCGTTTTTTTTTATAGGTAGTCTGCGGAACATTCCTAAAAAGATTAATTAACATTTATTTTAGTGCAGCGGATGCAAAAATGTCTTTTTAAGTAGCAACATTTGTGTTCATATGTAACGTTATTAGGGACACATTACCAAAGGGCCATTTTGGAAAAATAATGCTTAATGTGGAGCAAACACCATGGAAACTGGTGTGATGTTTCTGCCGGTTGAACCACGAAGTAAAGCTCGCACTCCCGCGAGTGTGAAAAGACGCCTGCTGACGTACCTGGTCTAAACTTTAAACTTCACTATTAAGGGTTAAAGAAAGCTGATGAATGTGTTGGAAGGTTTGATAGCAACCAGCAGATCCCATGTGGACCCAGGCTTACCACCAACAGATCCCATGTGAATCTTATGGTTCTGAAAGGAATGCTCTGCAGATCGCCGGTTAGACAAGTGGTTCTTGCTGAGATGCTCTGTAGCCCTTTGGCAAAAAAAAAAAACGGTAAACTGAGATATGCAGCAATGATGTCATTAGTCGAAAAATGGTTATGGGTGCAATTTCCAGGGGTCTTTTCAGGCAGGGGTGTTAATTAATGGTTGCAAGTATCTGAATGCTCTGCGGGAAGCAGCAAATAGAGTGAGGGGGTTGAAACAATGCCCTTTGGATCTTCTGGCAGGGAGGGGTTAATAAAGTGATGCTTTGTGGGTCTTTGGCAGGAACATAGTCTGGGGTATTGGCAATGGTTTAGGCGGTTTCAGGGAGGTCACTTTAAGGCATGCGAGACCCCCCTAAAAATCAGTCTTTTCACCCATCTCTTTAGGTTGTCTCTTGTGACAGCGCTTACTCCAAGAGAGTGCAAGAGACGTCTTGTTTCTTAATTATTCAGCACTGTAGGTTGTGGAAGTTTGACATCTTCTCTCTGGTAGGAGACATACCGGACGTCCAAGGGATAACAAGGCAAGACATCTCTGCGGGTCCGTTAGAGAGACAGACTGTGGGTGTCTCTGACTTGGGAGGTGATGATCCTCTCTGACGCTCACGCTCCGAGCATCATTTATCAAAGTGTCTGAGAGCGGCGAACCAAACATCCCGAGGTGTGCAAAGTCCAGGCTGGGTACAAGTTAAGAACTCCCTACATTCAAATCCAGGCAACCCCATGTGCCGGGCGCAGTAGCCCATTTGGCGTTAGTACCAATAAATGATAAACATGGCAACTGGTAGAAATCAGGCACTAGGGCAGACTAGGTGGGCCGTATGGTTCTTATCTGCCGTCACTTTCTACATCTCTATGGTTGCAGATCATATATTATGCAGAAGGTTGGGGCCCCGGATGATATGGACCTGGCGCTCCGAAGAAGAAGATGGTGGCTTCCTTGGGCTCATCAACCAAACACAGAAAGCAAAGCACAAGCACCGCTAACGACAAGGAATCCCGTTGAAAGCAAGTGGAGTTTTTCCTTCAATAAATCTTGGTGCTTCTGCTTTGCTCCATTTTGGTGATGGAATTGGAAGTGGGAATTTCACCAGTGGGAATAACAACACTACCCCTCCCCCCAACTCGTCCGCATGGGATTGAAGGATCACCGAATAATGAATCCGGGTTCAGTTGGTGAAACATTTCCTAAATTTACTGTGCGTTTGTGCTAAGGCTTGATATAAGTCATTAGCCCATGTGGTGGGGGCTCTGTATCAAACATGGGGCAAATAAGGCCAGGGTTGAGGGTAATCTAAAACCTTCACAACGTTATATCCGTACGTTGGAACTCGATGGGATAAATCCCGAGGCGCTGGGAATTCAGGAAGATTTCGGGTTGAGTTCTGGTACCCCTTTTAACAGCTATTAAAAAAAACCATTGCAATCTTATTTTTAATTGGTGCAGAAAACAGGAAGTTAAAGATGAGGGCCACATGTGGTGTATTAAGCAGGGTTAGGGGGTCAGAGGGGCAATAACTCCCCCTTTCTGGGCCCAATTTCTTTAAGCAGGGACAGCCCAAGTTAAAATGTGACATTTTACCCCTGGCTGGCCTGCCCTGGGAGGCGGGTGCTGAGCGGGGCTGTTACCATGGCTTCCGCGGACACCTGCTACTTTACACGTAGCTTTGAGCATTGGACTAAAATTAATAATATCTCATCGTGTCTCTTGTGCTTAGAACATTCCATTTTTCCCAAAAAGGCACCTGGCCTTCTCTTCCTGATTGGTTATTCATTTGTTATCTTCATAAATATTTATACATTTTTACAACTGGTGGAGGACTCAGGGAGGAAAGGTTTAGGCACCGGACTCTAAATATCGCTATCCTTGTAAGTTTCATGGGAAATTGGTTGCAATGAATTGTATGGAAAAACTGGGGAATGGACACTTATTTCAATTCCATTCCTTCTGAGTGCACTTTGATAAATGATACGGGGACCTTTTTGAGTGGTGCGCAGGCAGTCTCTCGCAGTCTCTCTCTCTCTCCGCCTCCTTTTTTCTTCCCTCGGTGACTCAGTTCTCCATTTCCCGCTCCTCTTCCTCCTCTCCGGATTGGACGCCAGAAGTGGCAACATCTGAGACCTTGCGGCTGTGCGGGAAGCTGTCGCACTCCTCCCGCGGCGGAGACAGAGACTGCAGGTCGTGACAGAGAGCATCATCCTCTTCTGAAGGGGAGATTTTAGATTGTAGCAACTGAGGGGCAATCTCACAGATATTCTCAAGCTGTCTCTCCTCAAAGGACTCAGGTCCTGGGTTTGATGTGACCCCTCCGTTGGGTGCTGGAGATGCTGTAAGAGACTGCTCGCTGCTGGCCCAAGCCTCAGATGAGCCAAGACAGTACAGTCCCTGTGACACATAGGAGTGAGGCCAGCAGTCGGAGTGTGTCTGGCCAAGGTTATCTGTACCCACAAAAGGGAAGGAAGGAGAATGGCAAAAAGAGGAGGCAGGAGCAGGAGAAGGGTAGAGAGAATGGCGAGAAGGGGAGGGAGAAGAGGGAGAAGGGGAGAGAGAGAATGGCGAGAAGGGGGGAGAAGCGAAGAGAGGGGAGAGAAGGCGAAATAGAAGTTTGGACAGAGTGGGAGAATGGGAATGAGAGGAGGAGAAAGGAGAATGGGAGAGAATGGGGAGAGGAAAAGGAGGAAACAGAGGAGGAAAAAGGATTATGAGAAAGGTAGTGAAAGAGAAATAGAAAAAAGGATGAGAAGAGACGGTGTGAGGAGGGACAGAATAAAGAATGGTTGGGTTGAGAAGGTACGAGAATAGGAGAGAAGCATGGGAAAAAAAGAATCATAATGTTAAACACAGCCATCATCTATTTTCCACTTCACTCCCCCCTTCCCATTGAAAGGTAACTCCTGGCACTACAAAGGTGGTCAATTCTAACTCCTAACACCCTCATGTAGGGAGCAGTGCACTGCAACTGCCCGGCTCGCTGCTTATCTAGTATTTTAATGATTGGCTTAAACAGTGTTTGCCTCGCTGATGCCTAAAAGCTGAATTTACCCAGACCTCCACCAAGGCTTGTGTGTTATCTTTACTATTGTTGACCTGCCTATGGTAAGCGCTTCCATGTATCATTACCCCCCCACCCCTCCGCTGGTCCATACCCTGGTTCTCAAGCAGTTCTTGGTAAGTTTCACTTTGTCTTTCTTGGTTCGAGTTGACGCTCTCCTCTTCCCCATCCATCGATGACCACGCCATGAGAGTTGCTTCTGAGATGGCAAATTGTTGCATCACACCTGGGAAGACACAAAAAGAGACAATATTGTTGAAAGCAGAGATAATACACTAAACATTGAGGTTTCAGATGACCTGAACCATTACGATTCATTGAGGCCCATACATGAAAGCTTTAGCTGAGATGACGGGAATGTCCAGTTACTCCGGTGAACTTGATTCAATTGGCAGAATTACATCAAACTTCAACTCAACATCATGAAGTCAACAGCTTAGGAGGAGGTGAGTTAAACCAGAACTCCATTGAGCTCAAGACAGCCATCCAACTACTCGACTAACAGACTTGTATCACCTTGGCTCCCAGAGTTTACTCAACAGAAATCAAGTTAATCTCTATGATAACACAACATGAGGATCTTTGTCCAAAAAGTTGAGTTGTCGAGTTCACCCAAGGACCCTTGGAGAGACCGGTGGTTTAAGTAACCATTTAATAATTAATCCTTGCATTCGATAGTATAAGTGTGAGTGTGCGTGGGCTAGTGTGCTATCTGGCTGGGCAATGGGTTCCCATGCTAAAGGTCCATGTTCCTTTAAGAAATGTTATCTGAGGACTTTGCTTTCTAAGAATGACGAGCGTTTCCGCTGAGCGCAGCGCAGGGAAGGAGACAGCCATGTGGTGATGGGTGTTAAATTACTCCTGCAAAATACAGTGACTAAACCCTTTACACGCCAAGCCGCAAGCGATGAGAGCATCTTACCCGAACAACATGACAGAGAAGGTGTTATACACAGATTGGGTTATTATTAAATGCGCGTAACAGTTGGGGAGAAGGGAATGCTATAAACACACTGGGAGAGCAGGGTGTACAATAAACAGAGATGCAATGAAAGTCAACGCTTTACTCAATGACATCAATATCTCATCTAAAGTATTGGGAAGACCCCATCTGCTGGAGCCACCTCTGACCAAACCACATTAGACAAACGTGTCTTTGAAATGACTTCTTAGTGAATAAAGCAAAACGCGCCAGGTACCTCCAGTTATGACGATGCCAGATCACTTACTGACTTTGAAACAAGGTCCTTTTTTGATATATTTAACAGAAGAACCCTCCTCACCTGCCAGGAACCGAGCTTCCTTCTCTCCATCACTCAGGTCGGAATACGCGTCGCTGTCCATCCTGGTGTTTTCGTTGGGCGGTGGCGGCTGTTGAGCCCAACTCTGCCACTCTATCATGTGAGCAACTCGACCAGAACCTAAAGCTGTTGGTTTAGTGACATGATCCTTCATCGAGCGAGAGATACCTTGGGGGAGAAGATTAAAAAAATAAATAAAGAAGTCTTGACAAATATCGTGGCAGGAGCAACGACTTTGTGATGCCGATTCAGCGAGGAGCTCACAGTACCTTTGACAGAGGATTTGGCGAGAGCGCCAATTCCATAAGCATTAGAGTGTCTCTTCAATCGAGGAAGGATCGAGGTGGTGTCTTCCATGGACAGCTGACAGACAGATCCAAAGGAGAAAAAAAAGAGAGGAAATAAAAGCTCAGAGAGCAAGATTAAGAGCGTGAGACAGATGAGACAGGCAGAGTGATAACGGCCTACGGATAGAGTGACTGCCGAATGTTAAAGGAAGACTCGATTGAGACTCGAATCTGTTGGGATACGGAGCCTGAAAGTGGTCAATGATGGGCTGGAGACAGCCAGGGGCTTTAGAATATCCCCAGTGTGAGGGAAATGATAGAAAGTGAAGGAACGGAGAAAAAAAAACCTGTGCAAAAAAAGAATATGGAGACAAATTATTTTTTTTTACTTGTTCTTCTCCTGAATTTGCAGGAAGAAGAAGACTTCTGAAGAGAAGAGAATTTCTAGAGAAGGCGCTCTTCCTGAAATGATCAGGATCCATGGAGATGGATCATTGCGGTTAAGTAAATGTATCGACTAATATAATTCTTCACTGGGGTTCAATGACATCGAATGGCAAATTTGATCAAATTTAAGGATTTCTAGACAGAGAAAGTATTTTTTTTTACTAGGACATGACCATTAATGGTAGGTGGTTGGTTTCACCAGAAACGTTAATAAAGTTGGGGTTACCATATGGACATGGAGAAAAAATAATAATGATGTTTAGGCAGAGAGGATGAAATAGATGAAAATAAATATATTATTTGAAATATAAAAGAAGCAATAATTAAAAAATATATATTTTAAATAAAAATGTATAATTGATAATAGTAAGAAAAATATATATAATTGAAAACATTCCCCAAATAAATGGAGGAAGGAGAAGGGTTAAAAGAAAGAACTGGAGTCAATTCTGAAAACAATGAGACAGTCTAGAAAGTGTAGTTCAGAGTGAGACAGTTAAGGTGAGTGAGTGAGTGAGTGCAGACTAGATGAAGAGAGTTTAAGAGACAGGCAGAAAGAAGAGAGAACAACATAGCCAGGATCCCAGAGCCCCTAGGAGGCTACATGAGACATGTCAGTAAGAATGAGAGTCAGAGAGAGTGCAAAAGACAGTCATTGGGAAGGAAATAGGTTTGAGCTTGAAAGAGAGTGAATGAGAATCAGGAGGATTAAGAGGATGTAGATTAGATCTTGTGCGAGAGGGCATGAATGAGAGCGTACAGCACAGAGCAACAGAGAGATTACGAGAGCGATAGGGGCGGTTCGAGGGTATGGTTTAGATCTTGTGTTAGAGTGCAGGAGAGAGGACGAGTGTGTGGGAAGGCAATGAGACTCAGCACTCACATTGATCCCGTCCCAGGAGAAGTCTGTTCGGGTCTGAGAGAGAGGGAGAACGGCAACGCATGAGACACATAGCAGCACAAAGAGACATCACAACAGGAAGAGACAGCGAGACAGAGGAGGAGACCGGCCCTTCTGATCACTAAATCTTTTATGACAATGCAACTCTCATCACACCCAGCCACCATGGCATAGTCTTACTTTCCGACACTTAAATGATTGGACTGTAAGGTTATGGAGGTGTGGATGGTAAAGTTCTATAGGGTTCATTCATCGTGTTTGTGCGCACGGCTTACATTCACTTACATTCACGGGGGCCGGAGAGCTGGACACGGGTGTAACGTGTTCTGGGCCCTATGGCAAGGCTCTGTCCTGGGGCTTCAAGGATCTCATGATGACATCATCACCAACACCATGATCTCACACTTTAATAGCCCATTTCTTTAGACAGAAAATTGGTTCATATACCCGGCGATTCGTAAACCACACGGACTCCGCAAATACGCAGGAAAATGCCTGGAAGCCTCATAGATCAGCTCTTTAACCCTTTAATTACAAAGTATCTATTGTAGGGTCTCTCCTACAGTGGCAACCAGATGGTTCTGCCAAGTGACATTATGGAAACCATGACATGTTGGGGGGGGATATTCTGAATAAGGTCACCTGTATTAAAGCAGGGATTCCACCTGTGATATGGCAGGGAGAAAACGAACAATAGGGAGCTCAGATATCATTAAAGTGGAATACGAAGGAGTCTCATACAGGGGCCTATTGGACAGGCGCTGGAAATGTTCATTCTAAAACTCCTATGATAAATCAGATGCTAGCTGACTGGGTATGATGAGAGTTGCAGTTAAACAGACAAGATATCCTTCCATCGTTAGTGTGTTCTTACTAGAATCAAATGAATGGACCCCTGTCACTGAAGCAAGAGCACATGGGTGAGAACAGCATAAAAGATAACAGGACTGGCGGGTGTATCTACATGCATGTTGGCACTTTGATTACAAATTCACATTAAAAAAAACAATATTTCTGGAAAACAAATAACGAGAACATTGATAAAAGCTGCCACGTGACGGCACCCTGAATTTATAACGTGTTCATATAATGGAATCTCTTCATAGGCATACAGAGGCCCTTTATCACTCCCATCATCCTTGTCCCAATGGCCCTTTATCCACTCCCATCACTCCCGTGTCCCAATGGCCCTTTATTCACTCCCATCATCCTGGGTTCCAATGGCCCTTTATCACTCCCATCACTCTGGGTTCCAATGGCCCTTTATCACTCCCACTCACTCCCGTGTTCCAATGGCCCTTTATCACTCCCATCATCCTGGGGTTCAATGGCCCTTTATCACTCCCATCACTCTGCGGTTTCCAATGGCCCTTTTATCACTCCCGATCCTCCTGGGTTCCAATGGCCCTTTCATCAACTCCCATCACTCTACCCGTTTCCAATGGCCCTTTTATCACATCCCATCACTCTGGGTTCCAATGGCCCTTTATACTCCATCACTCCTGGGTTCCAAATTGGCCCTTTTATTTCACTCCTAGTCACTCCTGGTTTTCCAATGGCCTATTATCCTCCCACACTCCTGGGTTCCAATGGCACGTTGTGTTCACTGATCCAAGTTTAAAAGGATAATTAATTGATGGTTAGAAACCCTTTTGTAATTATGTTACAGACAGAAATCTCCTTGTTTTCCAAGCGGAGTGACCCCAAACCTTTGAGCGGCCGTGTATATATATCCGAGGTTATTATTTATATTATATATGGAATAATAGGCACAGGGATCGGGGGATTTAAGCGGTTAGGATGCAGAATACGTGCCGAATGCGCTCTGAATGCATAAACGTTGGATCGTAGGAGTGGGTTTACTGGAGAGGCCTCTTGGCATTTATATGCGGCTATCATCTGTGTTACGGTGACTCATTTCATGCGTGTATCAACTTCCCAACACACGCACCGCACAAAGAAACACACAATGCACAAAGAAACACACGATGATGTCACCGGCCGCGGCGATCTCACAGGCACACAGATCCGGCGTTTCTGTCCGCGGAAATAAATAAAAAAATATCATTTCATGACTCCGTTTCCCTATAATTTGCTCATTTTCAGGTCTGTTATCTACGCGTCACATTCCAGCACCGGGTCTCCGCTCTCCAAACGATGAGCTCTAAATGATGTTCGTTAGCGAGATATGATCCTAATTACAATGGCCCATTGTCCGCCGGTTCAGACTTCAATCTGAGATGAGAAATGGAACATTTAATTATTTCCAAGGACTAAAAGCTTCTGGAGTTATTTCGGTCTTTAGAGCTACTTTTAAAGGGAAATAATCACCCAAAATAAAAAATAGTAACTTTCAACGATTCATTTCTTCTTTGTATGGTATGAAAATCTATATATATACTGGGTATATATTTTTTGGTGCAAAAAGTGTATAATCTGTTAATGTCATTGTCAAGCACTAATCGGCATGGGGTATACAGCGGCATAAATATACCCCCGGGGAAATAATTCTCACTTGGATGTGCAGTAATTATTGGCTAAATAATTAATCTCCCGCACAAGGCCTATTAATAATTTACAGACGTAAACAAAGATGGCGGCTCACGTCCCGAGTGGCTGGACGCTAACGGGGAGAATATAACAAAAAATCATAATTGGTAAAAAAATTAAGTACAATATGGAAGTCTCGTTCCACGTTGGACTCGCTGCGTTGGACGACCTTCTCCCATCGGGGTGATTGATCGCCTTATTGATTGGAGGTTCCCATAAATTATTTTAGCTCGTTACAGCCGGGCGCACCGATATTTAGTACCCGATTGATTTGTCCTGATATTTATGTATATTTATACAAATGTCCTTTGTCGCGAACACATAGCGGTCCTTCGGTTTGAACCTCGTGGAAGATGGGAATGAAGTGGCCGGTGGGTCGTTGGCCAACGGCGGCAGATCAGGTGCTGCAGTGCGCGGCCAGCGGGTGGATATACCCAGCCACACGCTGCGTTTTTAGCCATTGGCCGTACTGATGTCATCAGGCAGCTGTGGTCAGGGCCACCCCACCATCGTCCGTCCGGGCCCTGCACAACAGCCTTTCCTTTAGGTGAGTCCAATGTCAATTTTCACTCTTTAGTAGAACCAGTTCCCCCAATGGGACTCAAATCCCTGATGCCCCTGGTCCTTCCCCTGGTGCCCCTCTTTCCTCCCGTGATGGCCCTCTTTCCTCCCCTGACGGCCTTCTTTCCTCCCTACATTTCTAAGAACTGGGCTTTAACCCTTTCCACTAAAAAACAGAAAATGCGTCTCAAACGGAAGGACTTTCTTGAGCTTTGCGCACGAGTGATCCATAACTCATAATCTCAGCCACATTGTGCCACATAACCCGCTGATGGATCCATTGCTTTAATAATCTGCGTCCAACAGAATTGAGGCGGAGGAGCCGGGGGTATACAATGTATCGGGCGGAACGATAAAGAAAAGTATCCATAATAATGATTTTTTCTCCTTGAGCATAAAACAGAGTAACGCGAGGTTAGAGCCCCAGCTGGGCCTGAATTCAGAATATCTTCTCTAAAGGTGAAACGACAAATTCAAGATGGTCCCCTCCCGGCTGTGCTGACTTAACAACAAACATTGGATCAATAATCGGCGCAGGAGGATAGGAGGCAACTCCCGGGCCCGCAAAGCCAAAAGCTCCGAATAAAGAACATTCAGCAAGACGGGGGAGAGACGGGAGAGAGCATCCAATCGTTAGATCCCCTCCTGGGAACCAATTGCCCCTGATTATGGCGGAAGGGGGAGGACCCAGCAGAGTCGGGGTGCAGGAAGTACCTCGTTGGATGGTCGGTGGGTGCTGCTTCCATGGACGGAGCTGTTTTCCATGGTTCCTTGGTCGGCATCCTTTAACCCCTTCCAGTCCAGAGTCGCCCCTTCACCGCCTGCGGATAGACGGGGATTTGGGATTATTCATAGAATTAAAGGTGCTGTTCCACTTATGCTGTTATAACCCAATACACATGATCCAGAAATAATTATTTCATCATATAACATTTTGCCTCATTGATCATTTTTTTATTTTTTTGCCAGGAATGCCTAATTGTCATGTGATACAAAAGCAGGCACTGATACGTTGTTGCCATAGAAACCGAAATGTGTCATTTATATGTGATAAAGAGTAAAATGACAGATCTTCTGAGGGTTATTTGCTCATTATGTTTAGAGGGTGCAATTTATGTTTTGTCTAAGTGATGCTACCCCTATAGCCCTACATTATTTAACATATACAATCAATACGGTCTCGTCATAGATTTAAGAGCCATATGTCTATCACATACATGTTTAATGCCCTCACTGTATTAGCGTCTATCTCTTCTGCTGGGTGACAGTTCCACTTTTTTACTTCCCTCTCAGTAAAGTAAAACTTCCTTACATTACATCTAAGCTTCCGGCCCTCTACTTTTATAATAATAATATTACGTCTTCTTGTAACATTTGTCAGCAACCACCAGTAACTTAACAATAGGGGAGAACAGGGGTCACCATGGAAAACAAGGACATTTCTGTCTGTAACATAAATTTGGATCAGCGAACACAACGCCTGCCAATTGCGAAACCCCAGGGACAGTGATGGCCAGTCGATAAAGGGCCATTGGAACCCAGGAGTGATCGGCGAGTGCATAACAGCGGCCCATTGGAACGACAGGAGTGACTGGATGAAAAGGGCCATTGAACCAGGGCAGTGATGCGTAGTGATTAACGCGGCCAATTTGGAACCCAGGAGTGAGGGAGTAGATACGCAAGGGCTGCCTCCGTACGCCTATGAAGAGATTCCATTAAAAATCAGCTACAATAGTCATTTACAATATTAACCCCGACTGCGCTGGATTCCTGTTCCATTTCATGTTATTTTAATGGACAATATCTGGAAATTTCAAATGTTAGTGTATATAATTTAATTAATTGGTTATTTATTTATGGGTTAATGTACTGTACAGAACTGTAAAATATAGGACTTGGGAAAAATAACAACAGATTTGCTTTAAAGGGGGAAGATTTGGTTACATTAAATCTCGGAGGTGGCTCTCTCATAATACGGTCGTACTGTTGGGGGGTCCGGAGTCCGTGCATAATCAGGTCACGGCCTTATTTTGTTCCCTGTGGTCTCTGTCTTAAGTTGAAGGTGAGGAGGAGGAGGATATATGGAACCGGCACAAAATAATCAATATATAAATGTCATCGTAACAAAGCTTTAATGAATTGTTCTGGGAATTTCTGGGCCTTCCTCGGGTGATAACAACATCTGAGGGCTGGATATTTACTCAATGGATACATTTATACATTAACTGGGAAGTCCCATGGAAAAAATAAGATTCCGCTTGTTTTATCTCATTTTGTCCCAATAAACTCTCTTTATCTGCAGACCTGGAGCCGCCGTTGCTATCAGTCATGCGATATTTTGGGTGACTTTCCCGGCTCAAACACCACACTGAGCTCATGCTTTATGGCAATGCTAATGAAGTCCTTTCATCCATAGACTTTCATTAATCAGAGTGTCCGACTGGGTGATTAAGACTGAGCCATTCTATTG
>VKOC01000647.1:5450-24288 GCA_009364415.1 Spea multiplicata
GAATTATTACATTTCCTCCATTCCTAACTCTATGGCGAATTGTTACATTTCCTCCATTACTAGCTCTATGGTGAATTGTTACATTTCCCACCTTACTAATATGAAGTATTTATATGGAGAATGGGTAGTGGCTACCGTTTGTAGACATCCTTTTTAGATATTAAATATCCAGATAAGTAATATGTGTTATTAAAAGTATCACATATTGCAGTTACTTGAGTAAAAATGATAGCAGATATCGTTGGCGCTCTAGACTCCTTCCCTGGATATCCCAAATGTTAAGAATTAGGTAAATGTGACATCATTTTCCTGATCACAGCAAAAATGACAAGTTATCTAGAAGTAGTGAATCATTTACGTTTCGAAATGTTCCCCTTTACTGAAAAACTTTAGTAAGCCAGCACTGGGACGCAAACAGACCATCGATCCTCCGTGCCTACAGTTTAGTCCGTGATAAGCAGTAACGCAATGCGGTAATTTTTGTATTATTTTATCAGTCACACCTGGGGCCCGGCTTCATTTCCATTCCAGAAATCGTCATCCTACACAGGTTTTCATGTTTTACATTTGCAGCAGATTGGGGAGCGCTGGTAAATCTGTGTTTTTTTTTTTTTCTTGATATTTAAATATTTACCAACATTAAAAACACCGATGAATTTCCACCGGGGATTGCACATTTCTGAGCTAATATTCTTCGTATAATAATATGTAAATTACAGGAAGCCTTTTCATTTCTGGCTGCGAGCTCCCCCGTCCCAAGGCATTTATTCACTAAGTTGAAACAGATCAAGCCGTAATGATACAAAGTAACGAAGAATCCGGTCACGAAGTTTGTCTCCTCTTAATAACTTTCCCCGATAACCCGCCGGCGCTTTATTAGATAAACAAATATGTTTGATGAGTTTCTCGAGTGCCCTGGTTTCCACGTGACATTATTTTACATCATCGGAAGCCAAGAAAATGAGGAGAGCGGAGTCTGGGTTAACCCTTCGGTTGTGGAACTTCGCGAATAGTTTAAAGCTGGAGTGATAGCCCCACCCTGGGGCTGTAGGGGGGTCTATAATCTTGCAGCTCATAATTCTTGTGATTTTCTAAAGGGAGCGTATGTTCTATTTTTGGGGTGAGAGTGGGGGTAATCTTCGCCGTAACAGTAATTCTTGTAAGTTGCCTACACAGTAGCCATATTTTGTACGTTTCAGCTTTTACCCCTGAGTCTCAAGGTATTTACCCCGGTCTCGGGATTCATGGGCAGAATTCTGATGACGTTCAGAATAACTTTACCTCCAGACATGTCATGGCTTTCTATTACTAGGACCAACTATACAATCCGTGTGATTGTCTACTAAATGGTTAATGGCAAGGTGTGTGTGTGTGTGTGGGGGGGGTTCCCACTTATTTCTGTTGTTTCCAGGTGGGATCAAAGCACCCTTTGGGTAAAACGTTAAACCCCATGCAGCCGAACCTCAGAATTGCATGTTTTTCCGATTACCCCATACAGGGGCTGAGTGGCTCTTCTCAAATCAGAAGGGTCCTCCCCATTGCCCCCAAAATCATTAACTGGCTAATAACCGAACCCCCTTGACTAGGTGTCTGTATAGAATAAACCTCTCCTTATTTACTAAGGAGTGCTGATTTTTTAGACAATCTCCATGCAGAATAAATGCATGTTAAGGAGTCCCTCTGAGAGTTTATCTGAAGACTTGGTTGACGCGTCCTCCACATATTTTCTTTGTTTTCGGTTAAATTACGAGACAGGGTCACCCTCCAGATGCGGCTGTTGCCCCCCCCCCCTCTCAGCTACCGTCTGGGTCTGTCTCTCGCTCTCACTCGCTCCTTAATGCGTTCGCTCGAGGCGTTGAAGTGACTGTCGGGCAGAGATGTTCTTCTCGGAGTTACCTGCGTCTCCTGATGAGGAGACAATGTGGACGGAGCTCTACTTTTGGCAAGAATTAGGCTTTATGTCAGTGAGCTTGAAGACCCCGGCTAATTGTTTTGTCAGAGGTTTGGGGGCAGCCCGGGGCAAGAACAAGAGGAACGACCCGCTGAGCTTGTTGGGGCGTGAGGGGTGCAAAGACGCAACAAGGAAAAGGAGAAAACAGATTTCGTTAACAAACGCTGAAAATCAACATTTAACTTGAAATCAGATCCACTTAATATCTCCTGCCCGTGCTTTATACAGAACCCCCGTCCAGGGACACCAACAGAACTCGGCGTCCTCAAACCGAGAAAGATACAGAAATGACATGAAAGATTTATTAACGGTAACATGGTGTCACGGAAATAGTTACACAGTATCAGCATCATGTCTGTTCATTGATGATCTGAATACATAAAGGACAGGAGGGGAGGAAGAGACCGCAGATGGGGGCCAGATGGGGCCGATCTACGGGGAGGAGTTCATTGGCTTGAAGGGAAATGTGTATTGGACATTGGAAGATGGTGGACACTCGGCGGTTCATCTGCCCCTCCTGGATACCTAATTCCCTCTCACCTTAGACAGTCCCTAATTCACCCTACTTGCCCTTCTACCCCGGGGTAATATACAGCTTTATAACACATCTCTTTTTCTGTTTGGAAATGATCTCAGCCCGTCGGGGGGGGGGGCAGCTAGTTCTCCAACCCTCCTGAGATATGAAGAAAATAGAAGCTCCTAGGAGGTTCTATCCACGAAAAGAACTTCCCAGCCATATTCCGCATCAAAAAAACTCATTCATTCGCCTGAAAAAAAAAACAGCAGTTACTACGGAGTTAAATAAACATGGTAGGCAATTAGCGGCACCGCGGTGGGAAAATAGCAGAGCAGGTTGTTAACAAATCCCGGCAATGCAGAAAACCTGTTTACGGCCAAACGGTAACATTAACAGAGCTGGAAGCGTTCGCGTCAATAGACGGAGTAGCCTCAAACCGCGGGCTACTACGCCGAATGAAATCGCTATATTTACTGTTTAAAACACTTCCCGGGGTGCGCCGGCAATCGCAAATTTCTATGAAATGTTATTCTAGAGGATTTTGATGTAGGTGAACCCGGGGAAAGAAAGGGGGGCCGGAATCTTAAAAACATTTATTCGCTTCCTGGTAAAAGCTATTTATTTTAGTTAAATGCATTAAAAAAAATCCAATATGGAAAGAACGAACACCAAAAATATTCAAAAAAAGCAACACGGCATCATATGCAAATGAGCGCAGTGATCGATTTGCATAGGGAGGGAATTATTATACGAGGGGGTTTGCGAAGAACGAGTCCACGTGCCAAGTAGGGATAATGACCTTTGTGTCTTCATGGGAGACGTCCCTCAACGGTAGCCAAAATCCGCGTAAAATTTTTGTTTTTTATTAATTTTTTTGCAGCCAATACAAAAAAAGAACGTCTAATACTCAAAATCCAGAGGAAATCGGATTTATTGGCTAATATTATTTCTTTATAGCTGTTCAATAGAATGCAGGAAATAGGCTCCGGATAGGAATGTAAGCCACGCGTTTTGTTTTTTTTTAGGGCTAGAATGAAATTTACCTTCATAATTTTCTTCCTCTGTTAAACGGCAATAAAAAAGCAAACTGGCTGATAAAAGATAACTGAGCGGCCAGGTTCCGTTCTCATCGGTAGCGTTTATTTACTTTTTACAACAATACAGACTGTTGTATTAGATATAGTTCATTCCAACACTCGGGGAGGACTTAGAAACACAGAACCCGCCGGCAGATCGGCCCCATCTGGCCCCCGTCTAGTCGCTCGTTTCTCCTGCTGTAACGACTCAAACCTTAATCAGTTGTTGGTCTCGTCTTAGATTCAGGAGCCGGATGTCTATCCCATGCATGTTTAATACCCTCACTGTATTACCCTCTACCACTTCTGCTGGGAGGCTGTTCCACTTATCTACTACCTCTCAGTAAAGCAAAGTTCCCCTCCTTTCCACCTAAGCCCCTTTTCCTCTAGTTTTATATTATGGCCTTGTGTTCCAACATGATTAGAACATCTTTCCTTCAAAGGTCACCAGAAGACTAATCATGACCGGGTACAAAAAGCCTTCTTCTCTGAAAGGACTTTCTGCTCTAGGAAGACGTTGATTATTGATTAGCGATTATTATCGGCTTTTGAGTATTGATTATTGATTAGCGATTATTGTTCCTCAGCTGTTACCAGATTACCCTGTTCAGGAGACCCATAAGATGAACCCCGTAAAATAGTGGTTGGTAGATTCCTTCTGCATATTCTGGTGACGTTATCATTCATACGATATGCACAGAGGTCAGAGTTTACCCCCCGGAGTCATGACGCAGTTGGGGGAGTAGAACATTTAGGGGGGTTAGGCCTTGGGATTTTTAATGTCCCAAGTGCATTATTTTACATTTATCAACATTAAACTGCAGCTGCCACGCTAGCCACCATTCTTCTAATTTACTTCAATCTTGTAATGTCTACCTTATTGGGGACCTTTGTATTATCTGCAAAAAAGCCAACCTCACCATAGAGACCTTCTGTAACATCACTAATAAAAATATTAAAAACAGCCAGTCCCAATACTGACCCCTGAGATACGCCCTTAATTCCATCTGAAAACCCCCCCTAACCATCGCTGCCGCTTTCTCAAGTTATAAAAAAAAAACACTCATTAACTCTCCCGCTTTAGGCTTCTCTTTGTAATTTATTTTTTATTAACGTATAAGATGAGAGTTCTATAAAGGTCGGAGGAGGGAATTTAATTTGGCCGCGTGTTACTGGTCTTTTGGGGGAGAAAGGGTTAAACCAATTATTGCTTGCGCTAAACAGCGGCCTTTCCGATAAACAGCTTAAAAAACCGCCGGGAGGCATCTCTGGGTCCAGCTGGGGAAGGAGAGGAAAGTCACGGGAGTTCGTTGGGTATTAACGGCACTTTCAGCCAAAGCTGATAGCTGGAATCCTTTTTTTCTCTTTATTCCGTTAAAAAGTTTCTTTTTAATGAAGGATGGAATGGCACGTAAAGAGTGGGATTTAATTGAGAGACGCAGTATCGGGGGAGGGGGCTCTGAACGGGAATAAGGAGAGTCTAGAACTTCAGGACCATGGATGGTGGTAACCAATAGTCCTAGAACATTCCATGGACTAAGTCTTCTATGTTGTAATCTATCAAAGACAAATGTCGAAAAAGCACTTAATTATAAGGATTATACCCCGGGTGTCTTTCTAATTCTTATTTATGTATTAATTAACCTCTTAAGGGGTTCCATCTCTTGGAATTTCAGGGCCATGCTCTAGAACCCGCCCAACCGGTTTCTTGAACATTGTAAGTTTATGTTTATCCCAAGTAGATCGTTGGTCAACATTCTGAGTCTCCACTATCAAAAAAAAATGGCTTCTGTGTAAGCGTGTGTAAGTGCATGTCTGTCTTTGATGATTATTTGCTCGTTTCTGATGTCATTAGTAGACTTGTGCATTCGTCTTCGGGCGAACATGAAAATGAACACGAAGAGTGCGTTTTCGTGTTCGTTCCCAAGACATGAAGAAGAGAAGACAGTGGCGGTAAAACATAGACGAAGACGCACAACACCACAAAGAATCTTCGTGATCGTCTACTAATCTTCCTGGTCCCTTCCCCATCTAGCCTACCTTATCTCGCGGGATTGACGGAAGCGGGGGTTACATTGTATGTTATTTGTTGTGGACAATGACTTATTGTTTGGTACGTTGTACATATGTTTATATCATATATATATATTTTATATCGTGTTATGGTTGTAATAAAGCTGTTGACAATTATTTTTCCAACATATTGGTGGGGTCTCTTTCGTTGGGTTATGGTTGGGAAATTTTTTATGGTGTTCTCCTTAGCCAAATTGACAAATGCGCCTGTCGAGTGAGGGTATTAAATATGGAAAGGATAGACATATACGGCTCCATAAGACGAGACCAGGTTTGGGCAGACTAGACGGGGGGCCGGATGGGGCCGATCTGCCGAAAAGTTCTATGTTTCTATTTTTTAAATTATGTGTCAAGTTACAAAAGAGAAGAAAAACATGAGTTTGTTTTCTTTAGGCCGTTGCGTTGGGGTTTTTTGTTTTTTTTATTTCATTCTGCGTCGGTAACAGACGGTTTTTGATCTTTACAAAACACACATTTTTTACGCTGGGTTTTACATCTCCACTTTGTCTAATTATCCCTGACATCTTGCAAATGTTTGTAAAGTTCTTGAGGGGGAAAGAAATCCATACAGTTTTGTCTCTCTGACAACAAAGAGACGCGCGGAGGAATGCGTTACTCGCTGGGTAGAAGACATCTGTTTGCATCTTCGAAAATAAAATAAAAACGGTATCTCGATACTCGACGTTCGCCTTCGGTCCTCAAATTAGAGACGGTAATAGAGAGGCTCTGTACGAGAATCCCCCCCAATCCTCGGCCCCTGACGGTCGGGTCATTCAACCCCCAAACCCACCGCCCACTGACCGCCGATCCCAATTAATCCTGACGCTGACGCACCCTCCGGTCTTTATATATACGCTAAGACCTTCGTTCTGTTCATAATAATTACCGTAGTTCAAGGAAATTGAGGGTACTGATTGTTAAAAAGTAGCAAAACTTTCTGCTTCCAAATAAGTAAAAAAAAAAAAAAAAAAAAAAAAAAAGACAAACCTTTGGTGATTACAGAAACGCCAACTTCTATCACCCACTTGGCTGCTAAATCCTCTGCACTCTAATTTCTCCAGGGCCCATCTCTTATCAGTACTAGAAATGTTTCAATCTATAATAGTTTGAGCCTCCTTCGCCGTAGCTGGCCAGTTCTTAAATCCCATTCCATTAAATATCAGGGATGTCTAAAAAAAAAAAACTTTAAGAGGACCTGGGCAAAAAGATATAAGAAGAGTTCTGTTTAATACGAGCTAGTTTTCTTTTATTATTTTACAATATAGTTATTATTATTATTCATTATTTTTTGAGTATTATTGGTTTATTAATTAATAATATTTTTATGAATAATAAATATTGTGACATAATATCTAACATTTTTTTTTTTGCATAGGTCCTCATTCCTTCCCATGATGGCGTACTCTATAGACGCTTAAAGGTTAATAAATAATGGGAATTAATTCAATGGAACACTGGGCAAAAAGTGTTGCATTACATTAAAAAGCGTTACATTTATTCCAATTGGACTACATTTGGGGGGGTTTCACATTGGCGAGCCAGCCTGCCTCTTGGAGCATTTATTTGAGAGGCCTGTTGTTAGCGTCAGAATGTTCCCTTCATTCTATCGCTTCCTCTCAGTACATCATTTATTTCACCCAAACCTCCTTTGCTTTTAAATCCTTTTATCCCCCTCTATGTGTGATTTAATCCACAGATTCCTCTCTATATTATCTTCTTCTGTTCTAATGTTTTTCTTTTCTTTTTTTTTTTTCCTCTCTCAAACCAGTAAAAATAACCTGAAATAATTCATAGTGAAATCTTGGCTTCGACGGGGAGATGCATGCCGCATTGTTTTCCCTGAGACTACATGCTTGCATGAATTAATGACATCAAATCCAGACAGATGCTGAAATTTTCCATTCATGTAATTGCCCGCTGATCCAGACCAGTGGCGACCAATCGGCGCTGCCCGTCCTTCTGCCTCGTATAATGCAATCATTTCTACAGAAGGAATTCAGGCTAGAGTTTTGCATGAGGTCGCTATCTTTACATTTTTATATTAAAAAAAACAGGAAATTCAGAAGTCTTGGTGGACACCCAAGTAACATGAAGACAGATTTTGCATGACCATTGACCGAAAGGGCTGGCTAATGTTTTTTTATGCCGTAGCTTTAAGTTTTTGAATATTCCATGTGAAATGAGTAGAATGTTCCATGGACAATGTTGACTCGTCCTTCTTGGAATGATGGTTTATGACCTAAGCTTCAAAGTAGACTATCATGTCAAAGTATTGGCCATTCCATTTTGCTAAAGGTACATTTCCAAGATATTCTATGACCTTGTTGGAAAATATTAAGAATCGTGATGTTTTATTCAAGGAAATCATCATTAGAAACACTACTATGTCACGTAAATCCACCCTTGGTGATGACCACAGATTGGGGTAAGAATTTGGTGGCATTGATTAACCCTCCTTTAGCGTCTACATTTCTATAGAGTTGGAATCGTCTGCCAAACAGATATGAATTCATGAATCTTTCGAATTCCGTTTACAATTAGGACGCTCTCGCAGATTAGAGGTCATTTACATCCCATGAAATACACTTTGCAAAGAGGAGACTTTTATCGCTCCAATCCCAACGCGTCCCGGTAATAAATGAGCCTCAGAATAGAAAAGGTTAAGTAATATAAATGGTCGGCAGCCGCGGTGCAAAAATGTGATAAGGAGAGAGACCGGAGATATTTTTCCAGGAGAGATTCCATTTAATCAGAGAGCTGCCTGAATAGACGCGTATCGGTGTCATCAAATAACAGGAGAATGCAGCATCGCAACAAAAAAATCAGTTTTAACCAGAGCTTGAATTTTTTTTAATCCTTCACCCACCAACATGGGATACACGGAAGCAGATATTTCTGCTTTATTTTAGGAGCCAACGTGGTGTTTTGCTGACTGTTCCTGCCCCAGGTTAAGACTAAGTTCGGTGTGAAGGTCTCACGGCCGCCATGTTGGACACGCAGAGCCAATGCCACCCCAATGAAGAACACACTGAGGACATGAGTTAGACTAAACAGCAACTTCTAGTTAAAAAGTCAATTTATCCTCTGGCCAAAACCAAATGGGACGTGAGATATTTCCATCTTCTCCCGGCCCTGATGGGACCTCCCAGAAGACAAAACGGTCAACTGCACGAGGGTGCCATGGGTGTCGATGATATTTGGTCAACGTTAAGATTGAAAAAGATAAAAGGAAAACCGAGAAGACAATTAGGCCATTGTTGCTCCAAGACAGATTAACAACGTTGGGTTCCGTCGGCTTTTGTCAAGTGGTGGACATATGGTACCAAGTCAACATTTGGCTGCGCTCTTTTTTTAATTGCGAGTCGTCATATAGAATGTTTCTTTGTGAAGGAACAGGCATCTGCTTAGCGCGGCTCGGACAGCCATCATAGACTTACCCCCACGTCTGAAACTATTTTAATGATCCGGTCGTGATTGTGAAGGATGATCAGAAGGACGATTGATTTCCGCTTCTCCAAAGGAAGGCAGACAGAAGGGCTGCTTACAGATCATCGGAGGAAGCGCTTTTTATTTGCCGATAAAATAATATTCCACGTTGTTCTGTATCCCGCTTCGGAGTTTTCCCCGATGTTTGGATTCTGAGCATGCGAAAACGATTTGCATAAACAGATAGAAAGCTCTGGAGTCAAACTTTAAAAATTGTTCCTCCAAAAAAAAATGTATTGAATTAATTATGGAAGGAAAAATTACATTATTCTGGCAGTTATCAGACATTTTCAGACGACTGGTGATATTTAGCATTTACTTTATAATAGGTTATGCCAGCAGCCGATATATTTTACCCAGAATACTTTGCGATAGAATGTGGTGTAGATGTAGAGAATTCACGGCGATTGACAAAAGACACATTTGTATCCATATAAGAATAAAGTGTAGGCGTCAGTACTCAGGATCCCTTGCATTGGACGCAAGAGATCCCCGTATCTAAAGCGTGAGAAGTTTTACTTTACTGAGAGGGTGGTTGATAAATGGAACAGCTCCCCAGCAGAAGTGGTAGAGGGTAATACGGGGAGGGTATTAAACGTGCATATATACGTGTTTATATTTTCTTTCGATGTATTTCTTCTCTCCCTCCTTAAGTAAAAGATTGCGCATTGGAGGTGAACTTGCTCCCTCTGCTGGTCTTAAAAATCAAATAAATGCTTTAAATAGTAACGATTTACTAAGTTATGATAAAGTGCGTGAAATGTCATAATCTGGACTGTTTATAAGGAAAGATTTTCTTGGATAAAAAGGAAGCTCTCACCGAACGTCATTTCGAGCAGCCTGTATTTATTCTGTTGGTTTCCACCACTTCTTCTGAAAGGCAATTCCATGTATCAACCATTGCTCCTTCGTGGGCAGTTTTGTAGATACTTATGCCCTTTGCAAACGCAGTTTCTGGTCATCTATCATGAATTTTGGTCCAGGAGAATAAAGCATTCTTATCACGTAGATGGCAATATATTTCTAACTTTTTTATGATGCTATTTTTTCTTGAATAGTTTGTACCGGTTTTTGGTCCTTGTGTTTTTTTTTTCCCCATAGAAAAGATTATTTTGGAAATTTTAAACAACGTTAGAGCTCTGAAGAAGAGATAATAATGGAGTGCCGAAGATTTTCTATAACTAGGTATCACATATTATATTTTAATTCATCCATTTCCATAATAAGGTTATACATCGGATATATATATATTTACCTAGCACCATTTCCACTAACGCACAATAAGATATGAACTGGGGAAGAACTGGCGAGTGATTCTCAGAGTTTAAGGACGTGTCGACGATGCGTCTGTTAAGATCCGATGGCTTCTATGCCACCAGATCTAGATGCCACCCTGCGTCCTAACGTTTTAGCTGCAGCCAGGCATAAAGATTCACTGATTGTACTGAAATTAGATGGTTCCGCGTCAACACCAGGTCTTCAACTGTCTAGACATTAAGACCATGGAGCCTCATCATGGATAATGGAATGTTATGGATCGTAGAGATCCATAAACAGTATCTACAGGAATCACAATAGCATGATGTCACGGTGCTTACTGGAGATATGTCACTGAGATACCAGCGTGTCAACTGGGAATTAGCAAGGCTCCCTCTCATTGCTTCCAGCCAGTTTCAGGAATCTGCTAAATTACTCCAGGGGTCCCATTCCCTGACCAATGAAGTCCCATTTCGGCAACGATACAAAAAAAAGGTTTTCAGATGGCAGATGAGTACAGAACAGTGAGATCATCAGGAAACAGTATCTCTTTTCTTTACAGGTGAACGATAATATCTAAACTAACAGAAGGGCTCAGATGTGAGGCAGGTTCCCATTGGTTATATACATTGTAGTAAGTTCTAGGTTTAACGATGGTGTCTGGGTACCTCAACCTCAACACATTGTTCCCATGAGGTCATCGTGTTCAGCTCAGCGCAAAGTTCGCACTTCTCTAGAACTGCTCCAAAATGGTCTCCAAATTCAACGAGCGCCCAACGCCGACTCCTTATGTCGAAGGCTTCTCCTTGGATCGGTTGAGCAGGTGCTCAGCACAGATGTCCTCCAAAATGTTAAACTTTGATCCCAAGTTTTCAAAATGCCCCAAGTTGACCACGCTCCCTGAGATGGTGATGGCTTCCAGGGAACTCGCTCCAGATAATTGTCCCTCATCAGCAAATACGCGCGGTTTGTAGATATCCAGGTCGGTTACATGGGTCTTCAGCTTCTGGAATTAAAAAAATTGGGATATATAATGAAACCATAAGAAAGAATTCATATTTTATTTCCATTTTAATTTCTCAATAGAGTTTCCTAAATTCTGTATTTTATTTTTTCGTTCTTGTTAAAAAAATGTTTTAAATTATTACTATAATTAATATTTATTTTATATAGCGCCATCATGTTCCGTAGCGCCGTAGAATGTTTTGAATTTGTTTCCAGATTACAGTAACCGATGAATGTATTTCAGAAGATCTGAGCTCTAAAAATATTATAAGGAGCTTAAAAAAACAACATTTTGGTAAAATGAATTAATTATTTTAATGATGTTAAAGCTGTGAGTGTTGTTTTAAGAAATCCATTGATTACTTTGTTTGTCTTATTTTTTGCATTTTTTTATTTATTTTGGACGGCGCTCGGATCATTATATCTTGCACATTTTCAACGGCGAATGGAATTATGCCAAACGAGGTACGGGAACCTCGTAATAATCAGGAATTGCGACACAATGTATGACCCCGCGTGAAACCATCGCTTCGGCAGCATCCTGGGAAATCGAAACAAAGTATCCAGGTGCAAAGTGCTAAATGGTGAAGAATACGGAGCATTATTTGCTTGGCGGGTCACGTGATGGGGGTTTACTCTACGCTGGGTCAGTGGCAGACATGGGTAAAGCTTTAATAGAAGGAGCTTTGTACTCCTTTTTCCCCGCAGTGGGATAAAACACCGCGCGACAATCACAATGTAACCAGTTCTGAGCAATTTATGGCTCACGCAGTTAGTTTAGATGATTTTGACTGCAGGAAGTGGAGGGTGCAATGAAAAATTACTTCCCCCGCAAACAACTGAAAGAATCCTAGCTCATTCTTCCACGATGGGACATTTATATATAAAAAATATTTTGTTATAGTTTAATGGCGTCTCCTCGTCCCGAAGCAGGACAAATGTTAGGATCTAATCTAACCATGGGACAGGCATACGGCTCCTGAATCTAAGACGAGACCAACGACTGATTAGGGTTCGAATCTTTACAGCAAGAGAAACGGGCAACTAGAGGGGGGCCGGAAGGGGCCGATCTGCCGGCAGGTTCTGTGTTTCTATGCTCATTTCTAATATGCAACCCCCCCCCCCCCAAAAAAAAACATATATTTTAAACGTAAAACGCCCTACCTGTTTCACAATGGTTTCCATCATCCTTGAAGGTCTTCTACCACTTAGACTGATTGGCAAGCAGCAATGAGTGAAGGCTGTCCTCTGATAAGCTGTATAAAACAATAATAGATAGATAAAGTTTATTATATATTACATATACATATTATTTACTATTTACTAACCTCATAAAGCTATGAAACACTCGGTTTTACAAATAAAAAAATAATTAATATTAATGAATTACTAATAAAAGTGAGCAAACGGATCCTCAGTGGGACGTATATCTATTTCTACCAGTATTGTTCCTATAAGGTCTAGAGGATACTGATCCTTGGTGTGCTCATCGATGTTTAAAACGTACAGAATTCCGGTGGGCAGTTCCACGGTCGATCAAATTAATTCTCTTCCCTCTATGATAGCTCTAGAAAAATGAAAAGACAGACATTTATTAATAAAGGCGCACTGAAAAATGTCTCAAATGCTAATAAACGACCCGTTTTTGATGATCACCTCCCCCCCAATAATTAATCCAACCTCTTTATTCTTGTGTCTTAATCTCAATAATTTGGGGGTTATTTTTGTTTGTTAGAAAACCATGGCAACGTCACCCTTCTCAGAAGGTGACAATTTCACCTGGATGATAGGACTCACCGAGTGGCGTCGGCTTGTGGCTCGATCAAAGTGTCGGTTTGCGGAGTAGTAACTAGAGTGAGGCTGTCAAAATAGGAGATAAAAGCAACTCAATGAAAAATAAATATATTTTATATATATATATATAGTTTTATTGGCCCCCAAAAGTAGAATTTCTCTACTTAGCTTAGCGTTTCCTTACCTGGAGGCTGTTGGAACGCATGACCTTCACCTTATTATGGCCGACAACAGCCTGGCTCTGAGACGGAAAAAAAAAGAACGTGTTTAGGAAAATAAAATTTGTCCACAAAGGATAAGTAAATGTAATTATTTAAAACAGTCGTTCTAAATGTTTTTTTTTTTTAAATGGCCAAAAAAAAGATGGAATAAAAGAAATTGGAACCTTTATTTATTTATTTTTTTGGAGAGGTTTCTACCCTTTGATCTTCCAATCATCTCACTCCATACATTTTTGAAACGTGACCTTGTTTCATGCCTCGTTTTGATTTTTTTTTTGTTTTTTGTCATTTTTTTGGGCAATCAAACTTTCTCTCTACATCTTTCTGTCCGTCTTCCCCCTGTAAATTTTTACCCGAACGTCAGAAATAAAGCTGATGTTCGGAATCCCAGGGGGGGGGGGGCGCGAAGGACGAAACAAAAAGGTTGAGTCTGCCGATTCGCTCGGAGTAGAAAAAAAAAAGTGCAACCGTTTAATTATAATTAGTCAGCGTTCACTTGTTTTCGCTCTACCTTTCACTATTAAGGATGGAAATTTATTCCCGGGCTTCCTCCACAAACCTGCAAATATTTCACCAGTTTGCTGAGTTGTGAAATTCGTTCCAAAAGAAAAAAAACGTTTATTTTCTCTTATTATAGGGAAAAGACTATTTTTTTAAAAAAAACCCACGTCTTTGGCACCTGTCAAGGTGATCATTCACGTCTACTAGGTTCCACCTGTGCCCAAGCCGTTGGCTTATATTCCCCCAAGGGTGCTGTGGTGTATCTTGGCCTAAGCCCATCGTGGTAGCCCCTCTGCGGTATAGCAGGTAGCCAATTGCCCCTTTTGGGCAATTAGGCTTCCTGTAGAGCCACTGCTCAATGAGCCATTAAAAGGGAGATCACTGATCTCAACTTCCTGTCCCCCCCTTTGGTGGAAGCCGATTGGCTGCGGCAGCCTTTGTAACAGTCAGTGGAACTAATAGATCTCTTGGTTTTGCCAGATTTTGGCTCAGATCTCCGCTTCCCCGAGGCCCCCGCTGATTCTTTTTAAACTAAATACCTTCATAAGTTTACAAAACGCGCAAAACTATAGAAAGTTCCAAATAAATCAATGTATGGACATGGGGTACTCACCGAAAATCTCCGGGTGCTCTGCCGGTATAACGAGCCGTCCACTTCGACGCTTCCATTCTACCAAGAAACGCAAAAGATGTGAAACCAACTGATATTACTGAAAATCAGCAAAAATTAAATTCACCTGTGAACAGTAAGCGTAGGGTTGAATTCTGATGGTTACAAAGTGACAAGCTGTGATAAACCAGGCGCCATTTTGGAGTCAAGGAGGACATTTTCTCTGTTTTGGGGCACAATTGGAAATCGCGTGAATTATATATTTTTTTGTCTTCTTCTGAGGTTGACTTGATTGACTTTTTGCAACCCAAAGCACCATGTTTACTGTGTTAAGGGACACTAAGGCTGAATAGGATGCGTTATCATTTTTGCCGGATTTCGAAAGCATCCAAACATTGTTTAGGGAAATTTAGCTTCCCCGTTTTTCAAATGAATGCTTTATGGTCATCCTCCGGGTTCTTTGTGAAGTTGCTGATGAGGAATGTTGGGGTCACTTTTATCACCAAGATAGAGCCTTGGATTATAACCCAGTTAACGTTAAAAGGGCCACCATGGGTGTAAAAGCTATGATGCCTACTGCCCCCTACAGGATTACAGGATAATTTCATTTAATGCCCGATTTAAGTGCCTACAAGCTAGAATCTTACAAAATGTTCATCTTAAATTAGATTGCAAAACATTCATAGAGACTGATCGCCATGTATTCCTGATTCCACAATCCCTTTAAAACGTGTTAAAATGTTCTATTTTCAGCTCAGTCCATTAATTGCTAATATTTTCTGGGGAGCCTTCCTTATTTTAATAGCCGTCATATAATTGCTGATTTTGCCCTGTGGAGTAGCAACCGACGCGTCTACAATTTGAACAAAAGTTTGCCTGATTTGTGGATTTCTCCTTACAAAGCTCAGAATTTCGTCCAAACCAAAAGGTCACAAATTAAAATGCGTTGTCCAGGAAAATCCAAAGTAAATCCAATTTTGGTCGCCCTGCACAAGTCTACCAGACGAGAAAAATTACAGAAAAATGATATTCCAAAATGTAGAGGTTTCCAGTTTGAATCTATTGGGTCAGATCATATATTAGGGGTAAAAGACGGGGGGGGGGGGGTTCGGTAAAAGACCGATAAAGGAAGGAGGCTGAGAATCCGCAGTGTTCCGTCTCGTAGCGATAATGACTTGTTAAGAAGGTTACAGGGATACTGACAAGTTTTTATGTACCATAAAACGAGCCTCGTTTCAGCGTTAAAGGAAATATCGCAGCCAAATTACTTATTATCTTCAATGGTTTGCTGATCTAGAACTTCTGCTGCGAGTCGTAGGTTTTTAAATTAAAAGACTCGGATCTCCGTCGCGTCAAGAAAGGGGAAATTATATCCAATTCAGGCGTCTTTTACCTTCTGAAATAAATGATGTCTTAAAATGAAAAATAAATAATATATTTTTTTAATTATTTTTTTTTGCTTAAATTATGTCTGATTTAAAAATAAAAAAGTTATTTTCTCCGGTGGCCAGAGATAGTAGAAGACCTTCCTTCTAGCCAGCATTGTCCTTCAGAAACTCCTTGGGGTAAAATAAGTTAATTATACTTGGTATTTTTATTCATATTGCGACCTCCTTAGACTGTTATTCCAACTGAAGAGAAGACCCTTGAGGTCCAGGGAGCTTCTGTAATTTTACATCTAACTTCACCCAATATATCAACGTTGACTTTTTGTCTAGAGTCCATCGAACAAACCAAGCCTAGCCAACGAAAAAAAGTAAGTTTCCTTCAATCAACCTAGACTGAGTTGTCCAAAAAAAGTTATTGGAAATGGATTAAAGATGCTGTCCCACCTACTCTTGTAAACTGTATCATCATTCTTAGGATTCAACGTTCAAACCCTTCTTACAATGAATTATAATCGTCTGAAATGTTACGTCATTGGTAAATTGGCTGGGAGTGTTTAATCGTCATGGGACAAAAAAGCAGGCACTGATAGGTTGCTGCCTTAGAGCCTTGAAAGGCTTCCTTTTTGTGTTTTTATGTTTTTTTCCCGAGGAAAGAATGATATGAGAGGTCAGTTGAAGCTCAGGTCCTTCACACACTACAGAGCACCATTAATGGCTGCTCCAAGGATAACATGGACCCAACGCCAAGACCGGTTTCCACTTGTCCATCTAGTGGACCATTTACCCGATACGATACTTTAGGGCGACCCCATAGCTTCACCTTTGGCTCTATTACCTGATTTTTGGATGTAAATTCAGCCTCATTTTCACCCAAAGTTGCTGGCCCCTAAAAAACAAACACAAAGTGTGTCATGGTGGGTTCATGCCAAGAATCATGGAACCTAGGAGCTCTGATGGGCTACATCTTTTCTGCCTGATGGTGTAACCAGAAAGAGTTGATCGTTGTAGTTGTAGTTAGCTTGACCATGGCCAATTGTCAGGTTGGATGGATATCACTGGACTGTTTGGCTGCCCATGGATAGAATGGGATTATTTGGCCAAGAACAGCATCCCAAAAGCCCCCCCGAAGGTTTCGCACCTGACAGTCCTTGTTGCCCCCTTCTTCGTTGTACGCGATGATGGAGTTCAGCGGCTCGCTCTCCACAGGGACCATCACCTTCTTCGTTTGGAATTTACACAAAAGCAAACTGACAGCTGCAAGAAGACGAGAGAGGACGAGAGGATGAGCCCTTAAAAACACATTTGATTATTTTTAAGGTGTTGGTGGATAATAAATTAAATAATACATACCCAAGAATAGGACGATGGCCAGAAGTAGTAAAATAATGGCACTTCCACCCAGCACTGGTGGGCCGCTCATCTTTTCTACGCAAGCATCTCCATCAAGACAGTCGCAGACATACACCGTGAGTTTCTGGAGCGAAGTGGTCCCTTGCCGGTCGTATATCTCAAGGTTCAAAGTGTGATTTCCTTGGTGAGCGCCTTTCCGTTTCCGGATCTGGAGCGTATCCCCTAATATATATAAGCAGCTGACGTTATCGGGGTACACTGTCAGTGACTACAGATCTCGGTGAGACCAAAACATGGCACCCATCAAAAGAAAACAAAATATGGCAAGTCCATCGTTACCCCAGTCTCAGGTTGTCAAGGTAAATAGGCAGATACTCAGGGTCTCAGGGCGAACGGGAAGATTCAAAGAGTTTTTACCCCAGTCTCGGGGGTCTTGGGGTGAATGGGGCAGATTCTCAGGGCTTTTCCCCCCGATCTCAGGGTCTTCGGGTGAATGGGGCAGATTCTCAGGGTTTTTACCCCAATCTCAGGGTAAATGGGCAGATTCTCAGGGATTTTACCCCCGGTATCCGGGTCTCAGGGTAAATGGGCAGATTCTCAGGGGTTTTACCCCAATCTCAGGGTCTCAGTGTAAATGGGCAGATTCTCAGGGTATTTACACCAGTGTAAGCGTGAATGGGCAGATGCTCCGGGTCACACAGTCTGTGATTGAATGATACCTGAGCGTCCCGATTGGGGCTTTTCTCCCTGCTATATCACAGCTGGAATTCCTGCTTGAATACAGGTGACTTTACTCACAAAAATATCTTTACCTCCTCACCATAACGATCGCTAACTAAACCATTTGGTTTCCACCATAACCAAGTCTCTATAGTAGAATCCGCCAAGAGCCGCGTTCATTTGGAGAATATGTGACGGATCTGATTGTACTTTGCGATAAATAAATAAATAATATATATAAAAGTTGGAGTTTTATAAATTAAAGACATATATATAGATTTTTTTTTTATTTTTTAAGATTTTTTTTGATTTTTTTTTACTAATTATCGGAGGTCCTATATGTTACCAACAAATCCAGCGGCCGCGGCGATAATGCCGAGGTTTCGGTGAGGAGCGGGCGCCTCCGCCCAGTTATTTTATTGCTGTTTATCGGCCTCTTGCTGTGAGCTCTGGCCCCCGGGGGCCCCCGGGGGACGCTATGAATTGAAGGTTTGATGCGTACGGAGAAAATTCAGTGCATTCTTACAATAACCGGATCAGCAGGTTCACTAATCTGGGGCTGGTTTACTACCCGTCATCTGAAAAGTAACTGTTACCGGCTGTCAGAAGGCAGATGAATGGAATTCACACAAACCCTAGAAGAATGTGAGATCATTTCTGGAACATTCTATACTGAGAATAAAAATACAAGGAAGAGGCTCCAGATACCTGGGAGTATGTTAAGGTTCATCGATAGCTGCTTTATATAATATCTACATAGTATATATCTGAAAATTAAATATATGCACACTACCGCTCAAAAGTTTGGGGTCACTTAGAAATGTCTTTGTTTTTTTTTTGGGGGGGGGCAAATTTTGTCCATTAAAATAAGATGGACCAGAAATCCAGC
>VKOC01000647.1:24388-38339 GCA_009364415.1 Spea multiplicata
TTTTGTTTCGTCCATCCGGCCCCCCCCCCCCTGGGATTCCGAACATCAGCTTTATTTCTGACGTTCGGGTAAAAATTTACAGGGGGAAGACGGACAGAAAGATGTAGAGAGAAAGTTTGATTGCCCAAAAAAATGACAAAAAACAAAAAAAAAATCAAAACGAGGCATGAAACAAGGTCACGTTTCAAAAATGTATGGAGTGAGATGATTGGAAGATCAAAGGGTAGAAACCTCTCCAAAAAAATAAATAAATAAAGGTTCCAATTTCTTTTATTCCATCTTTTTTTTGGCCATTTAAAAAAAAAAAACATTTAGAACGACTGTTTTAAATAATTACATTTACTTATCCTTTGTGGACAAATTTTATTTTCCTAAACACGTTCTTTTTTTTTCCGTCTCAGAGCCAGGCTGTTGTCGGCCATAATAAGGTGAAGGTCATGCGTTCCAACAGCCTCCAGGTAAGGAAACGCTAAGCTAAGTAGAGAAATTCTACTTTTGGGGGCCAATAAAACTATATATATATATATAAAATATATTTATTTTTCATTGAGTTGCTTTTATCTCCTATTTTGACAGCCTCACTCTAGTTACTACTCCGCAAACCGACACTTTGATCGAGCCACAAGCCGACGCCACTCGGTGAGTCCTATCATCCAGGTGAAATTGTCACCTTCTGAGAAGGGTGACGTTGCCATGGTTTTCTAACAAACAAAAATAACCCCCAAATTATTGAGATTAAGACACAAGAATAAAGAGGTTGGATTAATTATTGGGGGGGAGGTGATCATCAAAAACGGGTCGTTTATTAGCATTTGAGACATTTTTCAGTGCGCCTTTATTAATAAATGTCTGTCTTTTCATTTTTCTAGAGCTATCATAGAGGGAAGAGAATTAATTTGATCGACCGTGGAACTGCCCACCGGAATTCTGTACGTTTTAAACATCGATGAGCACACCAAGGATCAGTATCCTCTAGACCTTATAGGAACAATACTGGTAGAAATAGATATACGTCCCACTGAGGATCCGTTTGCTCACTTTTATTAGTAATTCATTAATATTAATTATTTTTTTATTTGTAAAACCGAGTGTTTCATAGCTTTATGAGGTTAGTAAATAGTAAATAATATGTATATGTAATATATAATAACTTTATCTATCTATTTTGTTTTATACAGCTTTCAGAGGACAGCTTCACTCCATTGCTGCTGCAAATCAGTCTATGAGTAGAGCTTCAAGATGATGGAACCATGTTGAAACAGGTAGGCGTTCGTTTAAAAATATATGTTTTTTTTTTGGGGGGGGGGTTGCATATTAGAAATGAGCATAGAAACACAGAACCTGCCGGCAGATCGGCCCCTTCCGGCCCCCCTCTAGTTGCCCGTTTCTCTTGCTGTAAAGATTCGAACCCTAATCAGTCGTTGGTCTCGTCTTAGATTCAGGAGCCGTATGCCTGTCCCATGGTTAGATTAGATCCTAACATTTGTCCTGCTTCGGGACGAGGAGACGCCATTAAACTATAACAAAATATTTTTTATATATAAATGTCCCATCGTGGAAGAATGAGCTAGGATTCTTTCAGTTGTTTGCGGGGGAAGTAATTTTTCATTGCACCCTCCACTTCCTGCAGTCAAAATCATCTAAACTAACTGCGTGAGCCATAAATTGCTCAGAACTGGTTACATTGTGATTGTCGCGCGGTGTTTTATCCCACTGCGGGGAAAAAGGAGTACAAAGCTCCTTCTATTAAAGCTTTACCCATGTCTGCCACTGACCCAGCGTAGAGTAAACCCCCATCACGTGACCCGCCAAGCAAATAATGCTCCGTATTCTTCACCATTTAGCACTTTGCACCTGGATACTTTGTTTCGATTTCCCAGGATGCTGCCGAAGCGATGGTTTCACGCGGGGTCATACATTGTGTCGCAATTCCTGATTATTACGAGGTTCCCGTACCTCGTTTGGCATAATTCCATTCGCCGTTGAAAATGTGCAAGATATAATGATCCGAGCGCCGTCCAAAATAAATAAAAAAATGCAAAAAATAAGACAAACAAAGTAATCAATGGATTTCTTAAAACAACACTCACAGCTTTAACATCATTAAAATAATTAATTCATTTTACCAAAATGTTGTTTTTTTAAGCTCCTTATAATATTTTTAGAGCTCAGATCTTCTGAAATACATTCATCGGTTACTGTAATCTGGAAACAAATTCAAAACATTCTACGGCGCTACGGAACATGATGGCGCTATATAAAATAAATATTAATTATAGTAATAATTTAAAACATTTTTTTAACAAGAACGAAAAAATAAAATACAGAATTTAGGAAACTCTATTGAGAAATTAAAATGGAAATAAAATATGAATTCTTTCTTATGGTTTCATTATATATCCCAATTTTTTTAATTCCAGAAGCTGAAGACCCATGTAACCGACCTGGATATCTACAAACCGCGTGTATTTGCTGATGAGGGACAATTATCTGGAGCGAGTTCCCTGGAAGCCATCACCATCTCAGGGAGCGTGGTCAACTTGGGGCATTTTGAAAACTTGGGATCAAAGTTTAACATTTTGGAGGACATCTGTGCTGAGCACCTGCTCAACCGATCCAAGGAGAAGCCTTCGACATAAGGAGTCGGCGTTGGGCGCTCGTTGAATTTGGAGACCATTTTGGAGCAGTTCTAGAGAAGTGCGAACTTTGCGCTGAGCTGAACACGATGACCTCATGGGAACAATGTGTTGAGGTTGAGGTACCCAGACACCATCGTTAAACCTAGAACTTGCTACAATGTATATAACCGATGGGAACCTGCCTCACATCTGAGCCCTTCTGTTAGTTTAGATATTATCGTTCACCTGTAAAGAAAAGAGATACTGTTTCCTGATGATTTCACTGCTCTGTGCTCATCTGCCATCTGAAAACCTTTTTTTTGTATCGTTGCCGAAATGGGACTTCATTGGTCAGGGAATGGGACCCCTGGAGTAATTTAGCAGATTCCTGAAACTGGCTGGAAGCAATGAGAGGGAGCCTTGCTAATTCCCAGTTGACATGCTGGTATCTCAGTGACATATCTCCAGTAAGCACCGTGACATCATGCTATTGTGATTCCTGTAGATACTGTTTATGGAGCTCTACGATCCATAACATTCCATTATCCATGATGAGGCTCCATGGTCTTAATGTCTAGACAGTTGAAGACCTCGTGTTGACGCGGAACCATCTAATTTCAGTACAATCAGTGAATCTTTATGCCTGGCTACAGCTAAAACGTTAGGACGCAGGGTGGCATCTAGATCTGGTGGCATGGAAGTCATCGGATCTTAACAGACGCTTCGTCGACACGTCCGTAAACTCTGAGAATCACTCGCCAGTTCTTCCCCAGTTCATATCTTATTGTGCGTTAGTGGAAATGGTGCTAGGTAAATATATATCCGATGTATAACCTTATTATGGAAATGGATGAATTAAAATATAATATGTGATACCTAGTTATAGAACATCTTCGGCACTCCATTATTATCTCTTCTTCAGAGCTCTAACGTTGTTTAAAATTTCCAAAATAATCTTTTCTATGGGGAAAAAAAAAACACCCCCAAAACCGGTATATTTAGAAAAAGAGCATCATAAAAAAGTTAGAAATATATTGCCATCTACGTGATAAGAATGCTTTATTCTCCTGGACCAAAATTCATGATAGATGACCAGAAACTGCGTTTGCAAAGGGCATAAGTATCTACAAAACTGCCCACGAAGGAGCAATGGTTGATACATGGAATTGCCTTTCAGAAGAAGTGGTGGAAACCAACAGAATAAATACAGGCTGCTCGAAATGACGTTCGGTGAGAGCTTCCTTTTTATCCAAGAAAATCTTTCCTTATAAACAGTCCAGATTATGACATTTCACGCACTTTATCATAACTTAGTAAATCGTTACTATTTAAAGCATTTATTTGATTTTTAAGACCAGCAGAGGGAGCAAGTTCACCTCCAATGCGCAATCTTTTACTTAAGGAGGGAGAGAAGAAATACATCGAAAGAAAATATAAACACGTATATATGCACGTTTAATACCCTCCCCGTATTACCCTCTACCACTTCTGCTGGGGAGCTGTTCCATTTATCAACCACCCTCTCAGTAAAGTAAAACTTCTCACGCTTTAGATACGGGGATCTCTTGCGTCCAATGCAAGGGATCCTGAGTACTGACGCCTACACTTTATTCTTATATGGATACAAATGTGTCTTTTGTCAATCGCCGTGAATTCTCTACATCTACACCACATTCTATCGCAAAGTATTCTGGGTAAAATATATCGGCTGCTGGCATAACCTATTATAAAGTAAATGCTAAATATCACCAGTCGTCTGAAAATGTCTGATAACTGCCAGAATAATGTAATTTTTCCTTCCATAATTAATTCAATACATTTTTTTTTGGAGGAACAATTTTTAAAGTTTGACTCCAGAGCTTTCTATCTGTTTATGCAAATCGTTTTCGCATGCTCAGAATCCAAACATCGGGGAAAACTCCGAAGCGGAATACAGAACAACGTGGAATATTATTTTATCGGCAAATAAAAAGCGCTTCCTCCGATGATCTGTAAGCAGCCCTTCTGTCTGCCTTCCTTTGGAGAAGCGGAAATCAATCGTCCTTCTGATCATCCTTCACAATCACGACCGGATCATTAAAATAGTTTCAGACGTGGGGCTAAGTCTATGATGGCTGTCCGAGCCGCGCTAAGCAGATGCCTGTTCCTTCACAAAGAAACATTCTATATGACGACTCGCAATTAAAAAAAGAGCGCAGCCAAATGTTGACTTGGTACCATATGTCCAGCACTTGACAAAAGCCGACGGAACCCAACGTTGTTAATCTGTCTTGGAGCAACAATGGCCTAATTGTCTTCTCGGTTTTCCTTTTATCTTTTTCAATCTTAACGTTGACCAAATATCATCGACACCCATGGCACCCTCGTGCAGTTGACCGTTTTGTCTTCTGGGAGGTCCCATCAGGGCCGGGAGAAGACATCCCATTTGGTTTTGGCCAGAGGATAAATTGACTTTTTAACTAGAAGTTGCTGTTTAGTCTAACTCATGTCCTCAGTGTGTTCTTCATTGGGGTGGCATTGGCTCTGCGTGTCCAACATGGCGGCCGTGAGACCTTCACACCGAACTTAGTCTTAACCTGGGGCAGGAACAGTCAGCAAAACACCACGTTGGCTCCTAAAATAAAGCAGAAATATCTGCTTCCGTGTATCCCATGTTGGTGGGTGAAGGATTAAAAAAAATTCAAGCTCTGGTTAAAACTGATTTTTTTGTTGCGATGCTGCATTCTCCTGTTATTTGATGACACCGATACGCGTCTATTCAGGCAGCTCTCTGATTAAATGGAATCTCTCCTGGAAAAATATCTCCGGTCTCTCTCCTTATCACATTTTTGCACCGCGGCTGCCGACCATTTATATTACTTAACCTTTTCTATTCTGAGGCTCATTTATTACCGGGACGCGTTGGGATTGGAGCGATAAAAGTCTCCTCTTTGCAAAGTGTATTTCATGGGATGTAAATGACCTCTAATCTGCGAGAGCGTCCTAATTGTAAACGGAATTCGAAAGATTCATGAATTCATATCTGTTTGGCAGACGATTCCAACTCTATAGAAATGTAGACGCTAAAGGAGGGTTAATCAATGCCACCAAATTCTTACCCCAATCTGTGGTCATCACCAAGGGTGGATTTACGTGACATAGTAGTGTTTCTAATGATGATTTCCTTGAATAAAACATCATGATTCTTAATATTTTCCAACAAGGTCATGGAATATCTTGGAAATGTACCTTTAGCAAAATGGAATGGCCAATACTTTGACATGATAGTCTACTTTGAAGCTTAGGTCATAAACCATCATTCCAAGAAGGACGAGTCAACATTGTCCATGGAACATTCTACTCATTTCACATGGAATATTCAAAAACTTAAAGCTACGGCATAAAAAAACATTAGCCAGCCCTTTCGGTCAATGGTCATGCAAAATCTGTCTTCATGTTACTTGGGTGTCCACCAAGACTTCTGAATTTCCTGTTTTTTTTAATATAAAAATGTAAAGATAGCGACCTCATGCAAAACTCTAGCCTGAATTCCTTCTGTAGAAATGATTGCATTATACGAGGCAGAAGGACGGGCAGCGCCGATTGGTCGCCACTGGTCTGGATCAGCGGGCAATTACATGAATGGAAAATTTCAGCATCTGTCTGGATTTGATGTCATTAATTCATGCAAGCATGTAGTCTCAGGGAAAACAATGCGGCATGCATCTCCCCGTCGAAGCCAAGATTTCACTATGAATTATTTCAGGTTATTTTTACTGGTTTGAGAGAGGAAAAAAAAAAAAAAAAAAAAGAAGAAAAAATTAGAACAAGAGAGAGAAATATAAGAGAGGGATCTGTGGATTAAATCACACATAGAGGGGGAGAAAAGGATTTAAAAGCAAAGGAGGTTTGGGTGAAATAAATGATGTACTGAGAGGAAGCGATAGAATGAAGAGAACATTCTGACGCTAACAACAGGCCTCTCAAATAAATGCTCCAAGAGGCAGTGAAAAACCCCCCAAATGTAGTCCAATTGGAATAAGTGTAACCCTTTTTAATGTAATGCAACACTTTTTGCCCAGTGTTCCATTGAATTAATTCCCATTATTTATTAACCTTTAAGCGTCTATAGAGTACGCCATCATGGGAAGGAATGAGGACCTATGCAAAAAAAAAAAAGTTAGGTATTATGTTTTTCATAGATATTACGTCACAATATTTATTATTCATAAAAATATTATTAATAACAATAATAAAATAATAACTCTATTGTAAATAATAAAAGAAAATAGCTCGTATTAAACAGAACTCTTCTTATATCTTTTTGCCCAGGTCCTCTTAAAGTTTTTTTTTTTTAGACATCCCTGATATTTAATGGAATGGGATTTAAGAACTGGCCAGCTACGGCGAAGGAGGCTCAAACTATTATAGATTGAAACATTTCTAGTACTGATAAGAGATGGGCCCTGGAGAAATTAGAGTGCAGAGGATTTAGCAGCCAAGTGGGTGATAGAAGTTGGCGTTTCTGTAATCACCAAAGGTTTTTTTTTTTTTTTTTTTTTTTTTTTTTTTACTTATTTGGAAGCAGAAAGTTTTGCTACTTTTTAACAATCAGTACCCTCAATTTCCTTGAACTACGGTAATTATTATGAACAGAACGAAGGTCTTAGCGTATATATAAAGACCGGAGGGTGCGTCAGCGTCAGGATTAATTGGGATCGGCGGTCAGTGGGCGGTGGGTTTGGGGGTTGAATGACCCGACCGTCAGGGGCCGAGGATTGGGGGGGATTCTCGTACAGAGCCTCTCTATTACCGTCTCTAATTTGAGGACCGAAGGCGAACGTCGAGTATCGAGATACCGTTTTTATTTTATTTTCGAAGATGCAAACAGATGTCTTCTACCCAGCGAGTAACGCATTCCTCCGCGCGTCTCTTTGTTGTCAGAGAGACAAAACTGTATGGATTTCTTTCCCCCTCAAGAACTTTACAAACATTTGCAAGATGTCAGGGATAATTAGACAAAGTGGAGATGTAAAACCCAGCGTAAAAAATGTGTGTTTTGTAAAGATCAAAAACCGTCTGTTACCGACGCAGAATGAAATAAAAAAAACAAAAAACCCCAACGCAACGGCCTAAAGAAAACAAACTCATGTTTTTCTTCTCTTTTGTAACTTGACACATAATTTAAAAAATAGAAACATAGAACTTTTCGGCAGATCGGCCCCATCCGGCCCCCCGTCTAGTCTGCCCAAACCTGGTCTCGTCTTATGGAGCCGTATATGTCTATCCTTTCCATATTTAATACCCTCACTCGACAGGCGCATTTGTCAATTTGGCTAAGGAGAACACCATAAAAAATTTCCCAACCATAACCCAACGAAAGAGACCCCACCAATATGTTGGAAAAATAATTGTCAACAGCTTTATTACAACCATAACACGATATAAAATATATATATATGATATAAACATATGTACAACGTACCAAACAATAAGTCATTGTCCACAACAAATAACATACAATGTAACCCCCGCTTCCGTCAATCCCGCGAGATAAGGTAGGCTAGATGGGGAAGGGACCAGGAAGATTAGTAGACGATCACGAAGATTCTTTGTGGTGTTGTGCGTCTTCGTCTATGTTTTACCGCCACTGTCTTCTCTTCTTCATGTCTTGGGAACGAACACGAAAACGCACTCTTCGTGTTCATTTTCATGTTCGCCCGAAGACGAATGCACAAGTCTACTAATGACATCAGAAACGAGCAAATAATCATCAAAGACAGACATGCACTTACACACGCTTACACAGAAGCCATTTTTTTTTGATAGTGGAGACTCAGAATGTTGACCAACGATCTACTTGGGATAAACATAAACTTACAATGTTCAAGAAACCGGTTGGGCGGGTTCTAGAGCATGGCCCTGAAATTCCAAGAGATGGAACCCCTTAAGAGGTTAATTAATACATAAATAAGAATTAGAAAGACACCCGTCTCCGGGGTATAATCCTTATAATTAGGTGCTTTTTCGACATTTGTCTTTGATAGATTACAACATAGAAGACTTAATCCATGGAATGTTCTAGGACTATTGGTTACCACCATCCATGGTCCTAAAGTTCTAGACTCTCCTTATTCCCGTTCAGAGCCCCCTCCCCCGATACTACGTCTCTCAATTAAATCCCACTCTTTACGTGCGATTCCATCCTTCATTAAAAAGAAACTTTTTAACGGCTTTTTAGGACGGAATAAAGAGAAAAAAAGGATTCCAGCTATCAGCTTTGGCTGAAAGTGCCGTTAATACCCAACGAACTCCCGTGACTTTCCTCTCCTTCCCCAGCTGGACCCAGAGATGCCTCCCGGCGGTTCTTTAAGCTGTTTATCGGAAAGGCCGCTGTTTAGCGCAAGCAATAATTGGTTTAACCCTTTCTCCCCCAAAAGACCAGTAACACGCGGCCAAATTAAATTCCCTCCTCCGACCTTTATAGAACTCTCATCTTATACGTTAATAAAAAATAAATTACAAAGAGAAGCCTAAAGCGGGAGAGTTAATGAGTGTTTTTTTTTTATAACTTGAGAAAGCGGCAGCGATGGTTAGGGGGGGTTTTCAGATGGAATTAAGGGCGTATCTCAGGGGTCAGTATTGGGACTGGCTGTTTTTAATATTTTTATTAGTGATGTTACAGAAGGTCTCTATGGTGAGGTTGGCTTTTTTGCAGATAATACAAAGGTCCCCAATAAGGTAGACATTACAAGATTGAAGTAAATTAGAAGAATGGTGGCTAGCGTGGCAGCTGCAGTTTAATGTTGATAAATGTAAAATAATGCACTTGGGACATTAAAAATCCCAAGGCAGAACATAGCATTGGGGGCCCCTGTTCTGTCAGTGACAAAAGAAGAGAGGGACTCTGGGATAATTGTTTCTGGTGGCACTTTATAGATCTCTGGTCAGGCCTCACTTAGAGTATGGTTTTGGAGACCTCATCTCTTAAAAGATATTGAAATTCTGGAGAGAGCTCAGAGGAGGGCGACTAAAATGGGGAATGGATTACTAGATAAAAGTTATCGAGAGAGACTCAATATGTCCAGGAGGGATGGGAGGGAGAGAGCAAAAAGGGGAGAGAAGAGAGAAGGTAGGAGAGAGAGAGATGGGGAGAGAAGAGAGAGATGAGGTTGGAGAGAGATGAGGGAGAGAGAGACGGGGGACAGAAGACATGGAGGAGATGGGAAAAAGAGAAATGGGAGAGAGAGAAGAGAGGGAAGAGGCGAGAGAGAGAGATGGGGAGAAAAGAGAGTGAGGAGTTGACAGAGAGAGATTGATGACAGAGAGAAGAGAGAGAGGAGATGGTAGAGAGAGAGAGAGAGAAAGAGGGACATAAGACATCTCCTTCATTTCTCTAGCTGTCGGTGGCACAGAAAGCCGAGTCCACCTTGATCTCGAGTCGGTGGAGAGCAGTCAGCTCACTCCGGAGCAAAAACCAGACACTTCACTACCGTCCAGAAGTGGTAGAGGGTAATACAGTGAGGGCATTAAACATGCATGGGATAGACATCCGGCTCCTGAATCTAAGACGAGACCAACAACTGATTAAGGTTTGAGTCGTTACAGCAGGAGAAACGAGCGACTAGACGGGGGCCAGATGGGGCCGATCTGCCGGCGGGTTCTGTGTTTCTAAGTCCTCCCCGAGTGTTGGAATGAACTATATCTAATACAACAGTCTGTATTGTTGTAAAAAGTAAATAAACGCTACCGATGAGAACGGAACCTGGCCGCTCAGTTATCTTTTATCAGCCAGTTTGCTTTTTTATTGCCGTTTAACAGAGGAAGAAAATTATGAAGGTAAATTTCATTCTAGCCCTAAAAAAAAACAAAACGCGTGGCTTACATTCCTATCCGGAGCCTATTTCCTGCATTCTATTGAACAGCTATAAAGAAATAATATTAGCCAATAAATCCGATTTCCTCTGGATTTTGAGTATTAGACGTTCTTTTTTTGTATTGGCTGCAAAAAAATTAATAAAAAACAAAAATTTTACGCGGATTTTGGCTACCGTTGAGGGACGTCTCCCATGAAGACACAAAGGTCATTATCCCTACTTGGCACGTGGACTCGTTCTTCGCAAACCCCCTCGTATAATAATTCCCTCCCTATGCAAATCGATCACTGCGCTCATTTGCATATGATGCCGTGTTGCTTTTTTTGAATATTTTTGGTGTTCGTTCTTTCCATATTGGATTTTTTTTAATGCATTTAACTAAAATAAATAGCTTTTACCAGGAAGCGAATAAATGTTTTTAAGATTCCGGCCCCCCTTTCTTTCCCCGGGTTCACCTACATCAAAATCCTCTAGAATAACATTTCATAGAAATTTGCGATTGCCGGCGCACCCCGGGAAGTGTTTTAAACAGTAAATATAGCGATTTCATTCGGCGTAGTAGCCCGCGGTTTGAGGCTACTCCGTCTATTGACGCGAACGCTTCCAGCTCTGTTAATGTTACCGTTTGGCCGTAAACAGGTTTTCTGCATTGCCGGGATTTGTTAACAACCTGCTCTGCTATTTTCCCACCGCGGTGCCGCTAATTGCCTACCATGTTTATTTAACTCCGTAGTAACTGCTGTTTTTTTTTTCAGGCGAATGAATGAGTTTTTTTGATGCGGAATATGGCTGGGAAGTTCTTTTCGTGGATAGAACCTCCTAGGAGCTTCTATTTTCTTCATATCTCAGGAGGGTTGGAGAACTAGCTGCCCCCCCCCCGACGGGCTGAGATCATTTCCAAACAGAAAAAGAGATGTGTTATAAAGCTGTATATTACCCCGGGGTAGAAGGGCAAGTAGGGTGAATTAGGGACTGTCTAAGGTGAGAGGGAATTAGGTATCCAGGAGGGGCAGATGAACCGCCGAGTGTCCACCATCTTCCAATGTCCAATACACATTTCCCTTCAAGCCAATGAACTCCTCCCCGTAGATCGGCCCCATCTGGCCCCCATCTGCGGTCTCTTCCTCCCCTCCTGTCCTTTATGTATTCAGATCATCAATGAACAGACATGATGCTGATACTGTGTAACTATTTCCGTGACACCATGTTACCGTTAATAAATCTTTCATGTCATTTCTGTATCTTTCTCGGTTTGAGGACGCCGAGTTCTGTTGGTGTCCCTGGACGGGGGTTCTGTATAAAGCACGGGCAGGAGATATTAAGTGGATCTGATTTCAAGTTAAATGTTGATTTTCAGCGTTTGTTAACGAAATCTGTTTTCTCCTTTTCCTTGTTGCGTCTTTGCACCCCTCACGCCCCAACAAGCTCAGCGGGTCGTTCCTCTTGTTCTTGCCCCGGGCTGCCCCCAAACCTCTGACAAAACAATTAGCCGGGGTCTTCAAGCTCACTGACATAAAGCCTAATTCTTGCCAAAAGTAGAGCTCCGTCCACATTGTCTCCTCATCAGGAGACGCAGGTAACTCCGAGAAGAACATCTCTGCCCGACAGTCACTTCAACGCCTCGAGCGAACGCATTAAGGAGCGAGTGAGAGCGAGAGACAGACCCAGACGGTAGCTGAGAGGGGGGGGGGGCAACAGCCGCATCTGGAGGGTGACCCTGTCTCGTAATTTAACCGAAAACAAAGAAAATATGTGGAGGACGCGTCAACCAAGTCTTTCAGATAAAACTCTCAGAGGGACTCCTTAACATGCATTTTATTCTGCATGGAGATTGTCTAAAAAATCAGCACTCCTTAGTAAATAAAGAGAGGTTTTATTCTATACAGACACCTAGTCAAGGGGGGGGTTCGGTTTATTAGCCAGTTTAATGATTTTGGGGGCAATGGGGAGGACCCTTTACTTGATTTGAGAAGAGCCACTCAGCCCCTGTATGGGGTAATCGAAAAACATGCAATTCTGAGGTTCGGCTGCATGGGGTTTAACGTTTTTACCCAAAGGGTGCTTTGATCCCACCTGGACAACAGAAATAAAGTGGAACCCCCCAACAGACACACACACCTTGCCATTAACCATTTAGTAGACAATCACACGGATTGTATAGTTGGTCCTAGTAATAGAAAGCCATGACATGTCTGGAGGTAAAGTTATTCTGAACGTCATCAGAATTCTGCCCATGAATCCCGAGACCGGGGTAAATACCTTGAGACTCAGGGGTAAAAGCTGAAACGTACAAAATATGGCTACTGTGTAGGCAACTTACAAGAATTACTGTTACGGCGAAGATTACCCCCACTCTCACCCCAAAAATAGAACATACGCTCCCTTTAGAAAATCACAAGAATTATGAGCTGCAAGATTATAGACCCCCCTACAGCCCCAGGGTGGGGCTATCACTCCAGCTTTAAACTATTCGCGAAGTTCCACAACCGAAGGGTTAACCCAGACTCCGCTCTCCTCATTTTCTTGGCTTCCGATGATGTAAAATAATGTCACGTGGAAACCAGGGCACTCGAGAAACTCATCAAACATATTTGTTTATCTAATAAAGCGCCGGCGGGTTATCGGGGAAAGTTATTAAGAGGAGACAAACTTCGTGACCGGATTCTTCGTTACTTTGTATCATTACGGCTTGATCTGTTTCAACTTAGTGAATAAATGCCTTGGGACGGGGGAGCTCGCAGCCAGAAATGAAAAGGCTTCCTGTAATTTACATATTATTATACGAAGAATATTAGCTCAGAAATGTGCAATCCCCGGTGGAAATTCATCGGTGTTTTTAATGTTGGTAAATATTTAAATATCAAGAAAAAAAAAAAACACAGATTTACCAGCGCTCCCCAATCTGCTGCAAATGTAAAACATGAAAACCTGTGTAGGATGACGATTTCTGGAATGGAAATGAAGCCGGGCCCCAGGTGTGACTGATAAAATAATACAAAAATTACCGCATTGCGTTACTGCTTATCACGGACTAAACTGTAGGCACGGAGGATCGATGGTCTGTTTGCGTCCCAGTGCTGGCTTACTAAAGTTTTTCAGTAAAGGGGAACATTTCGAAACGTAAATGATTCACTACTTCTAGATAACTTGTCATTTTTGCTGTGATCAGGAAAATGATGTCACATTTACCTAATTCTTAACATTTGGGATATCCAGGGAAGGAGTCTAGAGCGCCAACGATATCTGCTATCATTTTTACTCAAGTAACTGCAATATGTGATACTTTTAATAACACATATTACTTATCTGGATATTTAATATCTAAAAAGGATGTCTACAAACGGTAGCCACTACCCATTCTCCATATAAATACTTCATATTAGTAAGGTGGGAAATGTAACAATTCGCCATAGAGCTAGTAATGGAGGAAATGTAACAATTCGCCATAGAGTTAGGAATGGAGGAAATGTAATAATT
>VKOC01000650.1:0-24999 GCA_009364415.1 Spea multiplicata
ACTCAGCACAGCTTAATTAGTCATCGGGTTATATTCCGAAAACCCCAGAATTTGGGGCTGCCCCAAGAAAAGACTTTTTTTTTAATTACTTACAATCTTAGCTAATTTAAAAAAGCTATTTTTTAACATTACTGTTTTATGCATTTTTTTTTATGTGATAAATAAAAATGAGTAGGAAAAATATAAATATAAATCCTGGAACCACAAGAAAATGTAATAAAAAAACCCAAATGCACAAAACTATAAAATCAGGAACAAGAAAGTAAGACGTTTATAGAATACAGTGGCATTCTTCACCGAGGGTGGTAGGCAAGTGGAACATATTTCCAGCAGAGGTGGTAGAAGTTAATACAGCGAGGAAAGGTATTTGTGAATATAAGACAAGACTAAGGACCAGGTAAGGTGGAAAAATAAGCGGATCAGCCCCCGGCTTCTACATCGGCCATGATTTTTAGGGCACATTTACATTGCATGTGCAGATTATTGCCCCATGTAGTAAGTAAGGGGTGTGTTATTTAGGTATTCATCACACATACTGCAGGGGGCAGCACTTCACATGTATATGTGTCCTGGAAAACATGGCGTGATGATGTGGTCACCCTCCTCCTCGTCTGCGCATGACATCATATTATATTTATTATCCACCTCAAGATGCTTTTAGCATCTTTGATTCCTCTATCGTTTTCCCGTTATTTTTAACCATTTTTTCTTCTTAAACAGAAATTTAAAGCCATATTTATTCCATCTTATTATATTTTATTACATTTTTAAATCTCACTCCATTTCCAAAAAAGTAGCAGTTTTAACCAAAAATTGCCTGCTATACCAGTGCCATCTAGTGGCAGATTATGGGTAGTACATGCCTTTGGAATCATTACTGCAGGAGAGACAAAATATAAAAAAAAATAAAAATGATATAAAATATTATTTAATTAAACATTTTATAATCCCACTAAAAAAATAAAGAATGTGATTTATGGATTTTAGATTAAAAATGAATTTTTGGGCTTAAAAGTAAGTAGTGCGCATGTCAGGGCGAGACTGCAAGTCTATCATTTAGTGGGCTTGGTTCACTATATGGTGCCAACTAACCAAACGATCAATGCAGACGTGCACACCCTGTGTTTGCCGGGGGGGAGGGGGGATTAAGTGTAGGACTTTACTGAGGGTATTTTAACAACAAAGCCAAAAAAGCAGTAAATGATTTATTTTATGTAGAAGAAACTTTCAATGGATTCCGTCGGCAAAAAAATATTAAGCAAGTTATTTATAAAGATCCGTCTTGTTACCATAGCACCCGACAGAAAGGCGCGAATGCTCTATATATACGTGGGTTAACCCTCGGGCTGATGAAGGTAATTTGCATATGGGTCTGTGCGGTTGTATAATATGATGTCATCACTCTTTCATCGTGGTCTGTACATTACATTGCTTTAAGTGTCTATTGAAATCACAATAAAGATAGTTTATGTTTTCAGCACCGCGGACAGCGGCTCCTCCTGGGTTGTTTTTTGACTAGAAACATGGAATGTATCTTCTGGCCCCATTCGGCCCCCGTCTAGTCGCCCGTTTCCCCTGCTGTTACCTTAATCAGTCGTTGGTCTCGTCTTAGATTCAGGAGCCGTATGTCTATCCCAATGCGTGTTTAATCCCCTCACTGTATTACCCTCTACCACTTCTGCTGGGAGGCTGTTCCAATTATCTACCCGCCCAGTAAAGTAAAACTCCCTCTTATTCCATCGAAGCCTCTGACTCTCTAGATTTAGATGAAAGATTCTTGTTGTAATATTTCTCCTCTTTTGGAATACTAAAGCCCCGATTCGATCTCGATAACCCCGATGTCCCACGTTAATGTTTGCGTAATACTTTGTATCCTAGCTCATCGCATAATTAATACATGTTTCAGCAGCCCGGGCCGATCTGCTTGTGCGTGACTTTAATTACGATTTTTATAAAGCTCGTCATCATCTTTTTAAATGGGATTCCCGACCCCGACCTGCTTATAAAATATTAACCCTTTCATTGTAATTGGTTCCTTATAAAAACCATGACTTGTATTCTAAATGAAGTTACCTGTGTTCAAGCAGGGGCTTTAGCTGTGATATAGCAAATACCCACTGGGATGATGAGATATCATTAGATCAGAGTAGAATATGATGGAGGTAACTGTGTGACCCAGACATTCTCCCCCTTTCGCGCTGACAGCACCCCCTACAGGTCACCTATAGGAAGACGCATCTGCCTCACAAAGAAGAGCCCCAGTCTGCATCTCTAACATTTCCTTTATTACAAATCCATGTCAGGTGTGAGAATTCCTCCGGAACGTTCCACCGTCGGGGGTCAGGTGATCGCCGTGAGCCTTCGGCAGACCGGACGCCGCTTCCCGTCTACGGAGATAAAACATGGAGGCTTTCTTTGCGTTCTTCAGGCTGCGCTCGAGGCTTTTTACTCCAAGAATTAAAACATGCCATGTGTCCCGAGTCCCTGCATCCCGTGTACACATCATGGGGGAAGCATGTGAAGCGAGTGTACGTGTGTCAGTGGGCTGCGTGTACCAACACTCACATTCACTATGAAGTGAGGCTGCTACCCCTAGGACATGTGTGTGCGAGAATGGACCGGTGGGCTACGCATAGGGACTGGCCCTGCTTATAACGCACAGGTCCTGGTGCATCGGTACGGTTGGACGGGGGGGCAGTTGGGCAATAAACTCCCCCTCCCCCAGGGGCCACAAACTGCGCTGGGTGCCGACGTCTCACCTTTACTCCTTTACAAAAATCACCGGGACCGTCAGACAAGATGCAAAGTGTTTAAAGTGAGTGATGTCGGCAGGATCCACGTGGCCAGACTTTGCTGCAAGACAGGGAAGCGTACATATAAACACCCAACAGGGGACTCAAGAGACCTGTCTAGTGTCACAGCGAGTGCTGTCTCTTCTGTGCGCTGTAAATGCAAATCTGCTTAAATATTTCTTGAATATGAAGACTTTAATAGAACAGAAACCTAATTCTGACATCAAGGGGGCCAACAAAGGGCAGAGATAAACCGAATGGGGAGGAATAAAAATAAAAAGGAGATTTATCTCCCTCACAAAGGCTGCCTGAACCATTTAGGAACGATAAGTAACTTAACGGGGAGGAATAAACCTGAAGGTCCCTTAGCATACGCATAACATCTATATCCTCTGTTTAAATCGGTGAGGAGGGTCACAGGGGTGCGTTTGGGGCGTAGAGGGGTCGCCAGGTACTCACATAGTAGCTCTAGAGTGACCAGACGCTGCTTGGTGCCTCCGCTCCAAATTATTAATGTATTTTCGGAGGGCCGATAGAGTCTGGTTTCGAATTTGACGTCACCTGGAGAATAAAATAATAGATGAGCGAGAAGATCTACCCTGAAAGCGTCCGGCAGGTTGGGGTAGATGGGGTCGCGGCAGGCGGGGTAAAGAGGGGTCCGGCAGGTTGGGTTAGAGGGTCCGGCCGCTGGGTAGAGGGGTTCGCCCGCTGGGTTGAGGGGTCGTCGGCGGGCCGGGTACAGGGGGCCTGCCGGCTGGGTAGAGGGGTCCGACCGGCTGGGTAGAGGGTTTGCACGGGCCGGGTAGAGGGGTCCGGCAGGTTGGGTAGAGGGGTCCGGCGGGCCGGGTAGAGGGGGTCAGGCAGGCCGGGTAGAGGGGTCCCACCTTCCGTGAAGTGAAGTCTGTTCTCTGCTAGCGAAGCCGTAATGTTCCTTGACCTGCGATGAGATTAAAACAGCATTGAAATTGAATTTCATTTTGAATTTAATGGCGGGGCCATCAGCGGCCCTCCTGAGAATCTCACCGGGCTTCGAAGAAGACCTCCTCCTCCCCGCGAGCGGAAACGTGGATCTCGGAATCTACCTCTCTACCCTCTAAGTTCATATCAGAGGCCACAGCGTGGACGGTCCATTTTCCCCCTATCTGATCGGGCGGAGAGGAACAGGGCGTTAGATTGGGAGAGATTAACGAGGACGCCGCGTCTCTTACTAAACCCGAGTTTATAGGGGAGAGCGAGAAATACCTTTTCCACGTCCAGGTGCTGAATTTCATGCGGTACCTCTAAGCAAGACATTGCTGGAAAACAAGCAGAAAGTGGTGGGTAAATGGAGCGGTGTCCCAGCAGAAGTGGTACTATCTAATACAGTGGGTGGGGGGTGTAAACATGCATAGGATAGGCACACGGCGACGGCCGATCTGCAGTCTAACTCTATGATTTAGAGCTCACTATTAGTAAAGGGAGCACAGAATGACTCCAGTCAGGGTGTAAACGTTCGACGCACTATAGTGGCAATATGGGGCGGTGGGCCGTAACTCCCCGACCCCCCCCCACACTCACAGGAATGCCTCCTTATGACGATGCTGCCGTACTCCATACAGGTCGCGTAGCTGGCAAACTTTTTAATATCTCCATGGGAAACCTGCGGGGAATGGCCTGTTAAGGAGAAGCGCAGTACGTTCCATTAGTCGCCATGGTGATTGCACTAAATGTAGCATTTTTATTTCATGAGGACAACGCTTGTACTTACAGAACAGGAAGACCATTCCCTCCGGGTGCTTGGGGAGGTGCGTTGTGAACATGATGCAGTTGGGGCTCATCCGGTACATCACCGACTTAATCTTTGTGCTTTTTTCTGGGCGGGGGAGAAAGAGACCGCCGGGTTATTTCCTGACCTGCCGCGGGGGCCGCGTGGGGGCCGACAATAACCGGTAAAAGTATAGTATCGGGGTAAGTAAGGAATTCCGCACGCTGGTGAGGTAAAATCCTCAGGGCTCCGGGGCAGAACACGGAGCAGATAAACACAGAGAGACGGGGGGGGGGGGTAAATGTCGGCGAGTTATCAGGAGAGGGCTTTACCTTTAAATGTCACGAAACCCCCGGCCTCTTCCAATTCAATGCTTTCACTTCCCATTCTCAGTAACGACCGTCACTGGAACAGAGAGATGATTAGATGGAGACAGGGGGGGGGGGTAGATTCTGGCCCCGATGCCCCGGGGTCCCAGACTGGGTCATACTCACTATATCGATGCATAGGACATGTGAGGAACGTTATCCTCCAGAACTATGTCCATCCAGCCGTGAGTGACTGAAATATCCGAGAGCGCGGAATCAATCTTCTCATACGCCGAAGCCGTCAGAGTCCATTTACCTTGGGACTTTAAGGAGCCCAAGCTTATTATAGCGATTCCATATGTTCCCCTTTCATCTATTGCCCCATTTTCACACAAAAAGGCCAATTCCGCCCTCCCCCAACCATCAACATTGCTCATGGTGGACATTTACTGTTGTCTGTGGTGGACAACTCAATGGGCCTTCACAACCCACGTCACGGACACTTTGCCCATCCATGCCCACCCATCGGCCATTCCTGGCCACCCAATGACCATTCCTACGGGGAATGGTCTTCTAAATTATCTATCAGGCTCCCAATACCCAACAGGAGCCAACTGGACTTGATTATGAGTAATCTCTAAGACATATGTGTAATGAAGGAGCGACGTACCTCTTTGATGTTAAGAGGGGACATCTGTTTTAGGATCTCAGAGCAAGCCTCATGTTCTAAAAAACAGAATTCTGGGTGTAAGTTTTGGATCATGGAACATACGAGATTTGGTTGAGGGAACGAGTTCGGTTTGAAAGCAGAGACGTCATCAAAACAACTTTACATGAACTCGCATGCTAACAGCGGTTGGACGCCATGCTGACTTCCTCAACGTCTACTCGTGAAGAACCACAAATGTTATTTTAACGGAACATGCGATTTGTCATTAAATGTCCCTAAAAGGGCTCTCGTGTTCTAAATTAAAGCCATGCCTTTTTCGTTTCTGGTTTTTGTGTTATTGCAGTGTTAGCGTGAATAAATCTCAGCCAATCAAAATCCAGGATTTTATTTATGAAATTGACGAGGTTAATGTGAGTAGACAAACAAAACCTTCGTTAGGCTGGGTTTAAGGGACAGCAGGGACCGTTTAGTAAATTGGGTGAGGGACATGCGAAATCAGGGCTGGAAAATAAAAATCTTTTTTTTTTTTAATATTTGATAATAAATAAAATCATAATAACTCAAAATATAAAAATAATAATAATAATAATCCAGTAGCTGAATAACAATAAATCAACCAACAGATTTATGGGGGGGCTGCCCTTGGGTCAGACGGTAAAACTACCACCTTGGGTCAGACGGTAAAACTACCACTGACCGTAATCGTGGATTTTACTCCCCGGAATGAAGTAGATGTGATTTGTTTCAAAGCACCGGGCCTGCTTCTCAAACTTTTCCAACACGGATTCTTTAGCTTTAGATGTCTTCGCTAAAATAAAATAAAAACCAGTTATTTATGGAAAATATTTATAAACATATAGCGCCACAAAATCTTTGCCGGAGTTATTACTGTATACAGCGCTGGGAGGTTATATTATTGTATACAGCGCTGGGGGTTATATTACTGTAATACAGCGGCTGGGGGTTTATATTAACTGTAAATACAGCGCTGGGGGTTACATTATGTAATACAGCGCTGGGGGGGTTATATTACTGTATACAGTGCTGGGGTTATATTACTGTATACAGTGCTGGGGGTTTATATTACTGTATACAGCCGCTGGGGTTATAATTACGTATACAGCGCTTGGGGGTTAATATTACTTGTTATACAGTGCTGGGGGTTAATATTACTGTATACAGCGCTGGGGGTTATATTACTGTAATACAGCGCTGGGGGTTAATATTACTAAGTATACAGCGCTGGGGGGTTATATTACTGTATACAACAGGCGCTGGGGGTTATCTACTGTAACAGCACTGGGGATATATTCTGTTATACAGCCTTGGGGGGTTAATATTACTGTTACAAGCGCTGGGGGTTATTTACTGTATAAGCGCTGGGGTTAATATTAACTGTATACAGCGCTGGGGTTATTACTAGTAATACAGCCTGGGGGGTTATATTACTGTATACAGCGCTGGGGGTTATATTACTGCATACCACGCTCGGGGGTTATTGATGTATACAGCGCTGGGGGTCTTTGCTTCTATATAAAGATCTTTTGATGATTTACTCACACGCCAGGTATAATGTTTGAGCCGTCTCTGTTTTGACTCCCAGCAGCAGCAGGCCTTTCTCCGTCTTAAACGTTATTAACTTAAACTTGTCTGCCAAAGGAAACAAATAATAAAGGCACGTTAGAAATCGCTTGATGACGATATAAAATCAGACAGAAATGAGACAGCGCCTGCGCAGGACGGAGGTCCTCGGGGTCATATATCTATATATATATATATATGTAACTCACCTTCATGGTGTCCCTTTCTGAACGTATGCTCAAACAGAAGGGTATCGACCGGCCTGGGGTTTTAGAAGGGTAAAAAGAGACAATAAAGCGGTTAACAAACAAGAGAGACGTTGTATCTGGCAACCCAAGGAAACATCGCTTTATAATGTATATATATATAATATATTATATAATCTAATCTAATATAATATAATATAATATAGTGTATATATACAATGTGTCACGTAGATATATTGTGATTTATGTCATGCCCTTAAGGAGTGGCAGTGGATTTGCCAGGACTAAGTGTAGGCCCAGAGACACATTTCTGGTCACTCACGCGGTGAGGATCTCTTTCACGGTGTAATTGTCTCCTTCTCTGCTGATTTCCAGCCTTCCCGTATAGAGTATCCTTCTGAGATAATGGACATCGACCAAGCTGGAAGATTTAGCGACAAGTCCCAGCGAGACACTGTGCTGCAAGAAGGAGAGAAGGGGAGAAAGAAGGGCGACTAAGGGCAGAAAGGATAATTATGGAAGTTATTGCCGTTTCCTCCGGCAGGTGATGGCTTGAAGGGAATATCTGCTCTGTCCTCCTGGGTGATGGTGGAATGAAGCTCTTTGGGGGTTATGTATGAGAATGAGATTAAATCCATGAGGAACCCCCAAAAAATAAATGGAAAATGAAATGGAGAATCCTCTTGACTCCCTTTTCCAATAAATATCACCCCAATGTACCCCCCGTACAACATGTACGCGGTCAACATAATTGCCACCAAAAATGGTACTTGACAATGGAAGGTGGAACTTGAGGCTGTCTACGCGGGGTATGTTTGTCCAAATGGTTGACAACCTGATGGCCGTTTCCTTTCTCTACCCCAGAATAGATCCACGGGACGCTGCCTTTCCTTAGAGGGTGACAACGACACCCCAGAAAGGCGACGGAGACCCCGGGGGGGTTGGTATAATAAGAATACAGACGGTTCCCTACCTCGATATCTTCATGATGCTCCACTGGTTCGAGGAGGCCATGACAGCTCTGTGCTAGATAGGAGAAAGTGAATTATTATTAGTAACGGAAGGCAGGCCCACTCCCGTGTTACATACATGTTTACTCGTAAGAGACCGGCTTATGGATATCCATCAAACAGGGCAGGAGAAACGGGCGACTAGACGGGGGCCGATTGGTTAATCGTACAAGTTATCCATCTGATTACATCATATACAAATACGTGTCATTCTATTCAGTTGGAAATATATATTCCTACCATAATTGACGCTTATTTCAAACTCTTTAATGTGGTCCAGCTTGTGACATTTGCTCCACTGTTTGAAATTCTCGATTAAAGAGTCTGGCGCCGATAATCCTTTGCCTAGAAACGGAAGCCACGGCGTTTTAGTTACATAGTAAAGATTATTTAATAGCAAAAACAGAATAAATCACAATGAAAGCCAGGGCGAAAAAAAAACACAATAAAAATCAACTTTGAAAAAATTAAAAATCTTAATTTCTAGCAGTAAACAGTGATAGATGAGAGACGTCCCATTTGTTCCTTCTCAAGGTATTAGGTCACCTTGTAGTCATGGTGATGGGGCAAGATCTGTGCTTTAGGGGGGCATGTCTTGCATGTGCCCTGGCAGGCCAGTGGGGGACGATGTGGCCCTCGTGTTGGGATTCAATATTATTACTTACTGTACAAAATGGCCACCTTTACATCATTGTTTTCCAGATGGACTGTAATCAAACTCTCTCGATTGGGTTGGATGAATGTTGTGGTATAAATATCTCCTACACAAACAAAATTACAAATTTCAATCAATTAAGTTGTTTTTGTTGTTTTGTTTTTTTTTAGGAAAGAGGTACGATTGAAAGATTAAAATTGATTTTTTGTAAAGGTCAACCAAGCTGTACCCTGTAAATACATTGGCCAACAAATATGTCGCAACCATTTCCTGGTCATCGTTCTCGCCATATCATACCTAATCCCCCCATGGCCCTCCACGCCCTGACATCTTCCCCATATTTCCCAATATTATTATTTTTATTTAAGGAAGCCTTGAGGGTAAGAAGAACCAGGTGTCCCTTCCAATGTCCATTGGGACATCTCGTTTAATGTTCCTAGAGGTTCTCCTCTTGAGAAGGAGCAGCTCCATATCATGGAAGGTGAATTGCCGGGACGCACGCCCCGGATAGTACGATGATGTTCTTCCAAGCTCTGCCGAGACGTTCCCAAAGGTCAGAAATCTTCCATGGCTGTCCCATCGCGATTGCAAGACATAAGTAAATATTTGGTCTAGATTGGTTACGTGCTGCGAGCTCGTCCACTCGCTGCCAAAAGGACTGTCGAAATAAAAAGCTAAACAGAGGACGGCTCCAAGCGATAGGTTATCACTTTGCTCAAACAACGTAAGGGAATTCTTTGGCTGCCACCCCACGTGTCGCCTTTTACTTCCTAACTCTGACACGGATGAAGCGGAGGAGAAATGGGCACCGAGATAACGGCGCGTAATCCTCACGCGATGACGGACAATACACTCACCATCCGCAGATTTCTGAATATAGGACAAAGCCTTCGTCTCGTCAGCTTTTCGAAGAGCTCTGTAGGCGTCCAGCTGGAACCCGTGGATCCTGCAACCATTGAGATCAACTAATGGCGGATATTAATAATAATTCATAGTTGGACACCATAGCGATGCCAACACCTAGGGGACAGGCTGTGCATTAAAAGTATACCAGATGACCATCAGGGGCAGGGCTGCCATTCAAAATCTTGGGGCCCGGTATGAACCTAAAGCCACACCGTGCTCACAATGGGGCCACCAGTCCACAAGGCTTGGAGAGCTGCCATCTTGGCCTCAAAGACCACAAGGATCTAGACACAAGGGCACGAGGGCCAAGTTCCATGTAGAGGGTCACACAAGCCCAGTCCTGGGTAGCAGGCCACGAGGGCCAAAGATAGGGCTTGTGACAGATCAAGGAGCCTTGGCTCCATAAACGGGTGCTAGCCGTAGCCTCCGATGGTGGGTCAATGCATTTGTTATCTATACATATTACGTACTTTATCCGGCCCATGTCTGCATTATTCCGTGGCCGGTTCCACCATTACTCTATACTATAAAGTTACAATTCATTTTGCGGCCGGTGTGTTTGTTGTAGCCGGCATATCGGTAAATGTTTTATATTAGACCGAGAAGGAACGCAGTGACGTTGTATGTAATAAGGACACTTACGGGTTGCTGTAACATGTTAGGTTCGCTTCCGTGTCTGTTACAGATATACGTGAAAACATATAATGAATGTCTTCCAGACGCTCTAACTCCTTGAAGGTTGAAATCACCTTAATGTTCCACAGCCCGTCCACCTGTTGATCAACACAGGTCACATCTCATTTTACTTTTTGTTCCCACGCAAGGCTTGATAATGGGCATCTTAAGTCATTTCAGTATCATATAAATAACTGTCAAACAATCCCATCTACGGCCAGCGCTTATAGTGTTAAAGAGCCACTTCTCCCTTACGTTCCCAGTGGCCACCAGTCCACCTTACCAGAACACCTTGCCGCGCTCAGGTGTCTCAAGGTGGCTGGGTGGAACGTGCAATGGAGGGCAGATCATTTGGGACAATGGGGACAGCTTCCTAGAACAGAGGGGCAAGGCTAGAAAAGCAGGACTGGCCCACAAAAACTGGGATTGATGGGAGATACTAAAAGGACAGCGTTACATCCCATGCAGCCACACTAGATAAAAAAAAATCACACAAAAGTACTTTAGAAGTCTCGTTGGACCACCTGGAACCTTCATGGCGCCCGCTGGCAGGGAGCATGGTGTGCATGGACGGCGTGTATTAGATTGCGGTTACCAGGTAATATTTTTAATTATTTTCTACCGTTTACCACGACGAAAAAGTGACTTTGTCTAAATACGTATACAATAACCCAAAAAGGTCTCTGGATTTGGTCAGCTTGGCCAACGCCGTCCCCCACCGCGCTATCACCTTACGTTCCTCTTTTCACCACCTCATCTATGGCGCCACTTCTGTTTCTTTTCCACCCTCTCTCACCTGAGTCAAATCAGAGGGCGTCCCGTGAAGTTGGGGACAATCCGAGTCGCCGTAAGCAGAAGCAAAAAGACAGAGCAGGGGCAGGAACACGCGGAGCTTCTCCATGGTGCTGCTTGGAAATGAGAACCCATCCCCTGGAGCGGTGTTTATATAGCCTCCCTTCGAACTGCCCCTTTAGCAGACACGGGGTACTAGCAGCGGTTACAGACCATAGGTCTCCAAGGGACAAGGTGAGAGCGCGTAACAAATCCAGACCAAATATTTGCCAATGGCTTGCAATCAGGTTCACGGATCCTACTTTAACCACCTACATGAAAGGGCCTTCCTGTTTTCTGTACAGTATATGTACTTATTCACGGCCTAGGGGGTAACAAGGGTTATGTTTGATGGGAAACCCTTAGGGCAGGCTGTATCGGTTGCTATGGCAAATTCTTTAAATGTATAACTTTGTGCTAGAAATGTGACGTGACCTTTCATTACTAGCAGTGTACACGAAGGCAAAGAACATCAGATTGTATATAGATGATTAAGCAATAACGGTATTGCGGTAACTGCACACTCGGTACACATATTACTGCATTGTGACAGATATAAATACACGGCCCCTCCACCGCGCATGCATTGCTACGCTGTAATAACACCGGTTGCACAAGAGACAGAGGCACAAGCACAGGGGGTCACAAATTGGGCTTCGTTGATAATAACCAGATACTACTGCCCTGATCTTGTCGCGCAGGTGGGGTGGATTGTTAAAGATTTCTTACTTACATAAAGCTCTGGCAGCAGCAGGAGTTTATTGGAGCCTACTGATCGAGGCGAGGGGGCACTAAGCTAACACCATTATTATCCATGTAATTGGAAGCAGGGAGGAAAAGCCAAAGACCTGGACATGAAATGTACCCCAACAGCCCTAATCTAGAGCCCAGCTGACCCATTTTCCGTTCTGTTCAAATATGGTGTAACAATGATGTCATACCTGCACGTGAAAGGCAGTTACTAATCCAGGAAAACAGCATGAGATTTTTTTTTGGGGGGGGGCACACTATCCCCTGCAGCAGTTAGTGTGTGGGGGGAGTGAGCTACCATGTACATATTTTGTTATTGGACTAAAAACAACACGGCACCTCGGAACAAAAAAAAAAAAGTGAAAACCAAATCAAATAAACTGTGATGAGCCAGGCCGAGGCTTCCTAAAAACTCCACCTTGGAAAGATCAGCTGCCAAGGAGAGGAAATATTTCTAAAATCTGACACAAGGTTAATAACGGGACACAGAGATAAATAGGAACACAAAGGCAAAGCAGACAGACACTGGGGTCTATTCACTAAAGGAAGATTTCACTATAAATTATGAAAGCGCATCCCTGATAAGAGTAGGAAAAGCTCATCTGACCCTGGATAAAGCATCATTAAATCAGTGAGATTTCTTTGAGGACTCCTCAGCCATTTAATTATGCATGACACAGGGCTAGTCCAGCCCTACTCGTTGAGTTGAGAGAGTTAATCCCGCTGCCAGGTGCTATACACAAGAGTACCCATATAATGGATAACATCCTGATATAACATCTCTAATATACCCGATACTACAGATCTGTTATATTAATAAACGCAAATGTATTAAACAGAGAGAAAGGAAACGGGACAGCCGAGATTCAATGTGAAGACCGCAAAGGACAGCACGCAACACCTCCTCATAGTAAAACACATTAGAATGTTTATTATATTTACATCTAATGACTACAGCGTATCACTTTGCGCGTTCTGCGAGTCTGTTAAGTTCCTGGGACAGGGCTGTGACCGTCCTCAGCACTCGCTCTCTGTCCTCCAAACACAGACGCGCTCCACATCTCTGGAAGAAGCGGTCAGGATGCCACGTGACCCGCTGGGCCCGTAGGTAACGTTTATACGCCTCGGGGTCTGAAGAGTCAGCGCCTGCTGCTAGGGCCTGCGCCATCTGCTCTGCCGTCCCACCAGGCACCGGCCAGGGGATGTCGTTGTAACCCAGCAAACGGACGCCGGTCTCAGGGTCGACGGTTCTGCGGCTGGCTTTGTTCTCTTCCTTTCCCATCATTTGGCCATCTCTAGCCTTCCTTTCAAACACCTCCTGACAGCGGCGCTGGTATCGCTCATTCTGGGCCCGGCTCAGCTCTTTTTCCCTTTGCTGCTGTCTCTCTTGGTACTTCTGCTCCTCCAAGTTCCTCTGTGTAGCCTTCGCTTTCGTTTGCTGTACCTGCAACACGGCCCCTTGCGATCTGGACGCCTTAGCGTGATACTCCCGGAAGATACAATCAGCCCAGGACTCAAAGGTCTCAACTTCAGGAGGTGCCTCTGAAAAGTCATCTGTAGAATTAAGAGACTTCTTAAAAACACTGACCTTTAATCTTAACCAATAATCATGATATTTCTACCCCATTGATACCAGTGTCTCCCAGTAACTCTTCACTTTTTCTTACCCTCATACTGGCCAAACGCCTCCTGATATTCATCCATACTCTCTGCCAGAAGCTTCCGTCTCCACTCTGAAGATTCCGTAGAAGTGAGATCTTCGGGCGACTTCTGGCCTTTCTGTGAATTCAAATCCTGCAAAGAAAAAAGTTACAAGTCTAACTTTGCCTTTTCTTTTCTATCCCTCCTCACTATTACCCGTCTCTTTTCCAAACCTTCTACCTTTCCCAGCCATGTCTCTCCCCAACCTCATCTCTCGTTTTGTTTTTCTTTTTGCCCCCCGTCTTCATTTTTATTCCTACTTTGCTCCCCATTCCAGCACACATTACCATCAGCTCCTCCACCCGTCGAAGGATGTCTCGTGGTGTTGTGCCATGACGATTCGGGGCATCGAGAGCCTGAGGGCAGCGTCTGAGAATCGGGACCACCAGGTCTGTGTACGCTGGAAGATGGAGGAGTATGAGCGATGTACACAATCACACAATGCTCTTTTGTGTTGGTAGACATACAACTGAACACTAAGTAGGCAACAGGGAGGTCTGTGCCTGCAGCGTGCAGCTCTCCGCCGGAAGACCATAGGGGCTGCGGAGAGAGAGACCAGGACAGACGCCGCCTTACGCCGGAGAGAGACCAGGACAGACGCCTGCTACGGGAGAAGAGACCAGGACAGACGCCCGCTTACGGGAGGAGACCAGGACAGACGCCGCCTACGGGAGAGAGACCAGCACCAGACGCCGCACGAGGAGAGAGACCAGGACAGACGCCGCCGCCAGGACAGACGCCGCCTCCGGAGAGGACCAGGACACGGGAGAGAGACCAGGACAGACGCCGCCTGACGGGGAGAAGATACCAGGACAGACGCCGCCTACGGGAGACGATACCAGACAGACGCCGCCCTACGCGGAGAGATACCAGCCGACAGACGCCGCTACGGAGAGATACCAGGACAGACTCCGCCCTAACGGAGAGATACCAGCGACAGACGCCGCTACGGGAGAGATACAGGACAGACGCCGCTACGGGAGAGATACCAGGACAGACGCCGCTACGGTATCCTGCGGACTCCCTGAAGTGAAGGAAAAACATGCGTTAAATAGTACAGATCCAATGTGCACATGGATGTGTATGTTTACATTTGTGTGAGCAGAGGTGTGTATGTATTAGCGTGTGTGTGTGAGAATGGCTGTGTATGTATAAGCGTGTATGTGAGGATGACTGTGTGTGTAGCTGTGATCAGATGTGTGAATGTATAGATGTGTGTGATCAGAGGTGTGAATGTATAGATGTGTGTGATCAGAGGTGTGAATGTATAGATGTGTGTGTGATGAGAGGTGTGAATGTATAGATGTGTGTGAGAAAGAATGTGTGTGTATAAGTGTGTGTCAGCCTGCATATAGCGACAGAGTCATGGGCGCTATTAATGACAGTATACCCGTCACTGTTCATGTTATTAATGACAGTATACCCGTCACTGTTCATGTTATTAATGACAGTATACCCGTCACTGTTCGTGCTATTAACGACAGTATACTCACCCTCTGCTGCCCTCCAGCCGGCGGGTATTATCCAGCCGGAACGTTAAACAGCCTCCTACGCATCCAGGGAGTACAATAAACGTTACGTGTGGCACGAACAGGAAGTGATGCAAAACACGACTTCCGGTCAGATCGTTTTTCTGAGTATTTCACAGGGAATACGCGATTTCTCGCGGTCTGTGTAGTTTAACTGTTGATAATTAGATATCCGGGCGGGAAAAGTAATAATTGTTCCCGAAGTAGCGGGATGTAGACATTACCGTAAAAGGCATATTGGTAGAGCTAATCTTTCTCTTACCCGCCGGGGTGACGGTCTGCCTGGGTCTGGGTCGCAGGGTCATTGGGCCGGCTTGTCATGGCGGCTCTGAGGGGCCACGCCAAGTAACGCGATCTCCCGCAGTCTGTGACAAGTTGTGGAGAGGAGTTTGTGGTTCAAAAAGAGCCAAATCTTTGTGGACTACAAATCCCATGACTCTCAGGCTGCCTTAAGGTTGACTGAGCCACATGGGACATATTGTTCTATAGATGTGCTGCTCATCTCTGAGCTGCTGGCTATTATTGTTTTATATATAGCGCCATCATATTCCACAGCGCGGTACGATGAATAAACAGGACATAGCGAATTGTCGGCCCATTTTTTCCCCAGTAGGGTCGTCTTATTCTGGCCTTTTCTTTTTTTTCTTTAACTTTGGGGTATTTACAGAATTGACTTGAGAAACACCTTTTCTGCAGTTTCTATACACGTTACCGTGACCGTAGAACAGCCATACACAGAAAAACTATTGTTGTTATTATTATTTATTGTTTTATATAGCGCCATCATATTCCGCAGCGCTGTACAAGCAAGACATGACAAGTAGTATGTAACATAACAATGAGATTTACAGAAACAGGTGGAGAGGGCCCTGCGCAAAGGAGCTTACAATCTAGAGAGGATCAGGGGTCCTACAAAAAAGGGACATCAGCCCAAAAAAGAGGGTCAGAGGCAGTTGGGGTCCAAAGAAGGCTTGTTTCTCCTGAACAGGGACAGTTGGGAGGTAATGGGAGGTCGGTCAGTATGCAATGAATCAGTTTATTAATATTTGAATGAAATATAGAAAGATTTACGTTTTATTAGCATCCGTTTGCATAGAACCACAACAGCGAAGTTTGACTTTCCAGCTGTTAATAACTACAACTCCCACAATCTTTTAAGGATGAAATGAATTGTAGTCGATCATCAGCTGGAGATCCGCGTGTTATCGAGGCCGATGGCGGAGACGTGGAGGAAATCAGCATGCACACCCCGGGACGCGGTAACGTGTTGGGTAAATGCCCGTACAGGTAGTCCGTGTTCACACGGAGAGCTTTATTAGAACGCAAACGAGGATTATCAAGACTACAAGAGAGATGATCCGTAGTATTTCTATTGTCAGCCACAGGTTCTGTGTACGGCAGCGGCAGTCTGCGGATAAAAATCTAAATTAAGGATATATATTTATAACATACGATTTCTATTAGAAAATATTTCTTCTTCATCAGAAGGGTGAGACGCTGCTTAGACCGCTTCTGAAGTTTGAGGAGATCCAGAAAAACCCTCAATGTATATACTGACCATGACTTTTTTTTTTTACTTTAGTAGGACTTTTTTTTTTTAAGTACCTGACGGACATGCTCTCGGTGACACCTCCAGTCTGGTTCCGTTCCCGGACAACCTGGGTTTATTAACCACCTCCACGTGGCAGCAGTAAGTTCCGGAATCGCTCTCCGTCAGGTTGATGATGGTTATTTGCCGTCTTAAGTCTTGGTAGATCACCCGGTGTTGGTAACATGGACTCTTCTCTAGAGAAATGTTACCTTCGCAGCCCAGCGTCCAGCTGACAGAGTACAGATGATCGTCCATCGCAAAGGCACAGTTGATGGTGATAGATGCTCCAGCTTCAGTTCTGATGATCGCTGGCTGATCCACCACCGGCAGGCTGGTTTTATTGCCATCTGTATAAAAACATTTAACGGGCACAATAACCGGGCAGAATAATTATAATTATGTTCCCCCAAAGAGGAGTTTTAGCACGCTCACAATCGAGGGTGGTAATGGTGGGCGAAGCCAAGCTATGGTCCAGCAAAGTCAGAACCTGGTCTAAAGCGACCATGCGCGACAAGTAAAGTCCTTCTATGTGTTTCGTCTTCCATATTTTTAAAGAAGGGGCATCTTTGGGGTTTATTCTCTAAAGCAGGTGTGTTTTCATTTTACTGCTTTCCGGACGGCCAAACTTAGTTAACACATTTGGTGCGTAACCGCATAGAATCTTCGCGATGAACTCCTGAAATAGTAACCCTTTAATAGTCCATCGCGAAGATTCTATGCGGTTACTCGCCAAATGTGTTAACTAAATGACTCAAGGACTTAATAGTGTTCCTATCTTATTTAATTGAGTCACCTGCATTCAAGCAGGAGTATCAGCCATAAAATACTGGGAGCAAAGGCACCAACTAGGAGTCTTGGGTGATGTAGCACCGCGCAGCTTCAGTCACAAAGGGTACAGAAAATGAAAAAAACAGCCCGGTCCTTAAGGGGTTAAATATGAATCAAGCAATACATATGTTATAGATCACTAGGCTTCTTTCCAGCACACGTTTCACATGGTGGGGAGTACACAGTTTTTGCGTTTGTTGGATTTAGTTCTTTATCCTTGCAAGCTTACAATCTTTAACTCCGTAAACCCTGATTGTAGTTTATGGAATATGTCCCTAGACTGTTTAGTGTACGCGGGGTGTACATTGTGTCGTGTGCTGAGTGTCATCGAAGTGTCGTCTTCTAATTCCCCGGGAAAGCTGCAGCTATGTACACACAGCCTTATTCATCCTACAGCGAGAACCGTCCATCAAAGTATAACTTCTTACCTGTCCAGTGGTGCAAAGTCACCTGCTGCACAAAAATGAGCTTCACGAAAAAAGAAATCTCCATTCCTCAGCCTGATTTCTACCAAGCGCTTGAAACAGGTAGCGTCTGAGCGCACTGACCCGCTCTTCAGCAGAGGTCGTGGTTTCTTCTCTTACAGAACAGGAAACCTGGGCTTCTGCTCTGTAGCCGCCGCGGCACGGTCAGAAATACAAAAGACATCGCACTGTCGTGGAAAGTCAGCCGCGGTCAATAAGGTGAATATTTCACTTAAAAGACGCCGTTCCGATCTGCAAAACCGATGAGCTTTGTGATTTTTTTTATACCATAAGAATTGGTATGAAGCAAAAAAAAGCACGCTGTGGATATAACTTTTATTATTTAACTCATTTTGAGAACTGATTCGCTTTAGAGACGTGCCCCCCGAGTATCCCTTGAGGGGATCGCAGGGTTCTACTGCCCTAAAAACAGCAGAAAATTGGTTTATAAATGAAACGGGGGAAATTAGAGTAATTTCTAGCTTAAGGATAAGTCCGTGTTACGTTACATGGAACCGGCAAACGCGATTGTGGTAAGAAAGCAGAAATGGATTTTTTGGCACTTTTTTTTATGTCACAAGGTACGATGAGGTTCCCTCACAGACTGAGCTCCCTGAAAGTTCCAGCGGGGTTAATGATGAAAGAAATCCTGAAAAATGCTAAATAAAATCCATGATCAATTTAGAGATGAAAAGATTCAATCTGATGAATTACAAAGCGACCGGTTTGTCTCCTTACCGGCTCCTGGTGTTAAATGAGGAGAGGGAAGCGAACACAAAAACCAAAATAGAAAGCGGTTATTCTGGAAACGCTTCCCTAATCTTAATGGCTGCTATAAACAGTGATTCATTCACACGGCGGATCATCACGGCAGCCTGTCCCGGGCACGCTCTTCCCTTACACACAACGCCAATAACAAGTGAGGAATCATTTCCAAACAGTCCCGCAACGGGGGGTTCCTCTCGTTAGTGGGAGTCGGAGAGAGCGAGGGGTCCGCTCATAGGGTTAAACAAAATATATATTTTTATTACATAACCGATTACTATTGTTAAGGGGGGGTTTGTATTAAATGGAGGTCCCGAAAAGCTGTAAGAACATTAAATCAAGGATCTATAAATTATTGAAGCCGAAAAAAATAAAGCAGAACCTTTCTCTTGGTTCGGATTTCCTCAAAGCGGGAGGAGCGGGGAGATGTTTAACCATTTCACGGAAAAATCACGTCATGCGCGTGTGCGATCCTCCAGCTTCTGTATAAAAAGTTTATGAAGATTGTGTTCCGGGGGCCATTCCTGAGACAACTTGGTGTGAGTGGCCCCTGACAATGCGTTAAAGATAATACCCAATAAACACCGATATATTCCGCCATGAATGCTAACGCGAGAGCAGTCGAGCATACCTTCAATTTATAGAAATGAAATCCGTTATAAGACACACGGTAACACCGAGCCATGATTCTGAAAGTTTTGTTTTATTTTTGGATAATTTAGATTTATTTAATAGAAAGTATTATAGTAAATAATTTCTAGATTGCGTTCCCCGCGGTTTCCTTGAATTTGGACGAGTTTAATGCAAGTGAAACGGCAACAATATTCTCCCAACGTCCCAGTTACTGCCTCGGTTTTTACGAAGCGCGGCAACTTTCAATACAGCATCAGAGCAATGAAAGAGGAAGACCGGAAGAGTTAGAAGGTCCACTGCATTGGATTATTTAAAGGGGGGTCCCACGGAAAAATATTTTTCTCTAGGAGCATAAACCCCCCATTATCTGGAGGCCACCATTGTAATATTTTGGGTGATTTTCCCGGCTCAAACACCACACTGAGTTGATGCTTTATGGCAACGATAATGAAGTTTGTTCCTTCTTAGACTTTCATTAGAGTGTCTGGCTGTTGACTAAGACTGAGCAATTCTATTGTTTCCCACAGAGTCATAAGGAGTCAGGGTGTTTGTCTAGTAGACTGTGCCAAGACAACAGAGCGAGAACAAACGGCTAATATAAAAGGGCCTGGAACATTATATTATGGGGCAAAAACCTGTAAATGTTTTTGAAAGCCTATGTTTGATCTGACAATAGTAATAAAACGTTGGTTTGAGTTCCCTTTTAAGGCAGACATTTATATCACAATAAGATAAATCCATACAGTCTGGAGAGGACGTTTTGGTTTAAAGCACAATGTCTCGTCCTGTCTTACAATCAGCTGCTCACGAACCCTAAAGATATTAACGTGGAGGTAGAAGAGACCCCGTCTGTTCCATGATGCCTAAAAAGCGGCCTCTCTATTCACGCAGGAAGAAAAAGGACAGCTAGAGGTCGATGTTCATGTAAGTTCTCAGATTCCGTTCCCATGTTTTCTCCCGAGCTTCTTTCCTCTTTTCTTCTTTCCGGCTGAGCGTGGCTATCCTCTGCGACCTTCTGGGCTTCGTCTCTGGCCTGGTCACCGCCTCGGTGTCATTAGCAGAAAAGTGAGTGACCTTAGGCTTCTGGTCCGTCTGAAAGCCAAGGCCCTTCTGGTCTCTCTTGAGAACAGTCTGGACTGGGAATTTCCTACCCGTCCCTTCCGGCCCCAGACCGGACTCTCTGTTCCAGCCTTCCTTCAGCAGCATCTTAAAGCCCACGTTGTGCTCCGGGATGGCATAGTAAGTAGGGGGGAGTTTCTTTTTCATGTTGAAAAGATGGATCGTGGAGCGCATGTGCGTTTCCACGCTGTCCTCTTGGTAGCGCGTCTTACAAATTTCACAGTATTTTGTCTCCAGGGGGGTTATCCTGGGGAGGAAAAAAAAAGGAAAGAAAAGCAGGTTATTTTTTGATGACTTTGGCATTCTACTCATTTATGCAACAGCCCATTTTCTCTTCCCACTTCCGGTCTGTTTATAAATGACTGGAAAAGCCTACAAAGCTTATCAGCTCTCCAAAACACAAACATTTTATCCGTGAGACCCTCTGTACATCACACAACTGCCCTACTGCTCCCACCTTGGGGTACTTTCTTCTGGATGACTTCTCAGGGATTCTTCTAAGAGCCGAACAATATCACGATGCCCGCTCTCTTGCGCCAACATCATGGCATCTTTACCCTGCGTCTCACACACGCCAATCCAAGCCGCTCCTCTCTTCAATAAGTAGCTGACGACCTCTTTTCGGCCGCCACACGCAGCACACATTAAAGCCGTCCAATAATAACCGTCCCGGTAGTTGATGTCGCACCTCTCTATCTCCACTATTCGCTTCAAGCCTTTAAGGTCTCCATCTTGAGCACATTTAAGGAGCTGGTGCCCCAGTCTGTGGTCACCCGCGGCCGATCTACCCTGGGAACCCGTCCTGGGAGGCTCTTCGTTAGATGAAGACTTAACAACTATGCGTTTCTTGGTGGGCCTTTTGGATGCTGATGCCTCTACTTTAACTGACAGAAGACTTTCGTAGAATTTCCTCGCCTCTTCTCCCGTGGTGGAGCTGGTGGTTCTCTCGAACGCGCTAAAAGCCCTCTTCCTACTGTGCTCGCCATTTTCCCAGAAATCCGATTTCTCCCGGGCCCGTGTGAAAGCGATAAGTTGAGGATGGTTCATCTTTACGGGGGAAGGAGAATCTGCAAAACACAAACAGGAATGATTTTCAAGCATGCGTTACGGGAATAAATGTTCTATATGGCATTGTTATATCATGCATTATCTTAGTTATTATATATATAATACATTTTATACATTAGAACTTGTATTCTTCAAACCTGCAGTCCTGACACGGTTTAGCTGCAGCTACATTGCGGTATTAAGAAAGACTGAGTGAGCCATATATGCGCCCTCTATATATTATATCTGTATTAATATAGCGCCTATCATGTGTGTCCAGATCACTGCTGGAATATAACTGGGTATGGACCATACCGGCACCCATACTGCAGCAGGAAGCGATCTGCTTTAAGGTAAGTAAACAAGAGTACAACGGAGGGTTTGGGGTATAGAGTATAAAGGAGGGGGGAGATTAATCTGGTTCCAAGGGGGCAGAATCAGTACTGCAGTAGATTAAATGCCCCTGCCAGTCGCTCCTATGTAGTGTATATAAGGCAGGGGGGGGCTGCCAGCCGGAGGCCGCGGGCACCAGCGCAAAAAGCAGCAGCTCTGCCGGTAAAGGAAGTAGATAGTTGTGTAGCCAGTAAAGCACTTCCTGCTGCGAATATTTTCTTCCTTGTACCTCCGTAATTAGCAGCAAAACTCACCTCCAATCACGCGTACCGAACCCCAGATTTAGCCGCTTCCAACCACATCATGGCGCCAGGGGCCCTCCCAGTGAAGCCATTACAACGGAAGTGATGAGGGGCAAACTACAACAGCTCGCCAATTCCGGCCGTGATGTCCCACGCGCTCTCTATCGCTGATTGGCGGAACTTCACCTGACGTCACCACACACGCAAGTCAAGCCAACCGCGCGGATGACCGATAATAATTCCGACCGCTAGAGGCAGCAGAGAGCCAGGTAGCTGCTCTTCACTGCGGGATTGTTGAATGGGCCAGGTCCTAAGTGTGTCACGTGACAGCAGTTTAATGGCCAATCAGTCATCAGCTCTTTTTGTGTAGGAATAAGGCTGCTGATTTGGGTTTATTACTAAAAGGATCCATTGATGCCTTTATGCATACCTCCCAAGTGTCCCTCTTTAAGAGGGCCAGTCCCTTCTTTGTCCCTAAATCCCTAAGTCCTGCCCTGATGCCCCTTTTTCAGCCCTAAAAGCCGCGATAATGTGCATAAAACAGCAGGGAACGGATTTATAAATAAAAGCAGCTTTTCTAAACAGTTTATTATATAAACAACTAATCCAGAGGTCAGAAAGACATGTAAAAACTCTTAGTAAAGCCCCACCCCTGGCCACACCTCTAACCACACCCCCTCCTTGGCCATGTTGCCCCGGTCCGTATATAAAGCTCAGACCCTGCATTTTTCTACCGTCTTCCAGACGCCGTTATATCTGCTTAATTTGCTTAAAAATGATTGTTTTTTTAAGAGAAAAGTTGAGCTGAAACGAATAAATATATATTTGTTGTTTAAAAAGAAAATTGCCACATATCTGGGGCCTTTTTGAGAGTCATTAATGATTAGCATACTTGGGAACCTTCTGGCTCCGGTTGGCATGTGGGTGGGCGGTCCCGGTGATGCCGGTGGGCGGTCCCGGTGATGCCGGTGGGCAGTCCTACAGATGTCAGAAAAAGAATATACCCCATGGCTCGAATTCAGCTGTGTTCTGTCGCCGCCGGGGCTCCGTTTACCCAGTAAGGCCCGGTAAATACCAAGCGTCACATCCATGGCCGTGATCGTCTCTCGAATGATGGCGGAATATTAGAATGAGATTGATGGAGACCAAATATTTGAAGTGAAATACCCCAAAATATCATATTTACCAATCTGCCAGTCACACGGGTCGCAGGAGACTCACAGGGCTCGGGGTCATCAGTCATTCGGCTTTTGCCGTTCATTTGCCCAGGCTGTTTGACTTGGAGACCGGTTTGTGGAATAAATCACAGAGGAGGCTCTGGAGTTTATGGGTTAATATTTATTCGATTCATTTGCAGATATAATTCCGTATCTGGTTATATACTCTAATAATCCTTCTGTACGAACGTCTACGGGGGTTCCTGACCCATGTGACATCACGTCAAAAAAAAATACATTGTTGCTAATATCCCAAGCGATATATTTATTTATATATACCCCCCCCCCCCGTTAACCCCAAATATTGTATGATTTCCAGCGTTTTCACCGTTTCACAGCCATGACGGGTGCGTAGACTATCTCCCCAGCGCTGGGCCCGGCCCGCCGATATTGGGCGCTGCTCCTCTGACAGATCTCTGCGTAATTTATTTGGTCATCCTCAAGGTTCTGCAAGTACAGGGATAAATGACATCGGGGGGGGGCTTCGTAGAAACAAATGGACTTCATTTACTAATAAAACTACATTTATCAATGAAAAATACTCTGGGGAGTAAAAACTTTATTTAAAGCGACAGCTCAACGCCCCATGCAGCCTCGCCAATGAAGAATGCAGATTCGCCAATCTCTACGCGCGCTGCCACCTCCAATCCTACTATTATTTACGCTACCACTAATCAGCTTCTGGAAAGTACACCCATTAAAGTCAACGGGAGCGCTTTCTGCGCATGTCTGCAGGGGTCTCATTAGCCAGTAAATAGCTGAGAGGTCCCTTTACCTTCACCTGTGCGATTTACATTTGCCCCTTCCTCTGCCCCCCAGCTTTCTTCTGTGCTGGAGATCTGTTTGGCCAAATACATGTGAGAAGAAAGAAACCGAGCGAGTTGTCCCTGAAGCGGCCTATGGCCAGCTGCCTCAATGATCTATCCCGAAGCCATAGCAGGCCTCGGGGGTCTTTCTTGCTGTTGCTGGTCTACCTGGACTTTTGGGACATACATTGGGGCAAGAAAGTATTTCATCAGCCACCAATTGTGCAAGTTCTCCCACTTAAAAAGACGAGAGAGGCCTGTAATTTTCACCATAGGAACACTTCAACTACGAGAGACAAAATGGGGGGAAAGAATACAGGAAATCACATTCGCACACTGTTGCTGGTATTTTGGACCATTCCTCCATGCACGTCTCCTCTAGAGCAGTGATGTTTTGGGGCTGTCGCTGGGCAACACGGACTTTCAACTCCCTCCAAAGGTTTTCTATGGGGTTGAGATCTGGAGACCGTCTAGGCCACTCCAGGACCTTGAGATGCTTCTTACGGAGTCACTCCTTCATTGCCCGGGCGGTGTGT
>VKOC01000651.1:9055-37068 GCA_009364415.1 Spea multiplicata
TGTGTATGTGTGTGTATGTATGTGTGTGTGTATGTATGTATGTATGTGTGTGTGTGTGTATGTATGTGTGTGTGTATGTATGTATGTGTGTGTGTGTGTGCGTGTGTGTGTAGGTATCCGATGCAGAAAGAATTTTAACGCTGCCATATACCGGATGGTTAAACACAGGGCAGAGGTTGGAGTAAAAGGACCCACTTCACGTTCTTATAAATATGTTGCATGTTTTCTATACGTACACCTGTTGGTAGGTCGGCCCCCCATCGGCCCGTCTAGTCGCTCGTTTCTCCTGCTCTACAAATCAAACCTGAATCAGTCATTTATCTTGTCCCGTGCATGCTTAAATTTCCTCACTGTATTAACCTGTGGGGGACTGGGCAGGCAAGAGGGGGTTCTTCAGGTCAAAGTAGGCGGAGCAGCCAATCCTCTGGTCCCACCCACTCCTGTTCTGACCTTGCCTACTTCCTTATCTAGCTACACCCCCAACAGGGGTCCCAATTCAAACACCAGAAGCTTAAGGGGGTCCTACTTTATACATAACCTTTATTATTTCTTAATTCTGCACGTTATTTTTTTTTTTGTTAAAATGACCAATTTCAATGTTCCTGCAAAAAGTATCCCCGGGCCTTCCGTTACACAGGGTGACCATTTGGTTAATTAATATGTAAGGTATGAGCTCATGTTCATGTGTGTTCTGTAAAAGGTTACTTTCTACGCCATTAAATGCTCTCTCTCGCTGGATTCCCAAGCTGGCGACCGCACAACGGAAGGAAAAAAAAAAATCCGGATGGATGTTTTTAACAGCTGGTACCGGACACGTATTCCGGGACTCCCGCGGCAAAGGGAGGACAGACAAAATAAACTCACTTCTAGGAAGGAAGGGCGATCGGGAAGGAGACGGATTTTATTCCACGCAAACATCGTGCATACGTGGCAGAGGGACGGGCAGAGCGAGAAGAACCGTGCCAGACCCCATGCCGGTCACCTGTACATGGAGACCACAGCCAGACACGGAGCGCCCCCTGAGCTCTTCAATCTTATGGTCTTTGTATGAGTGGGCAGATTTTCTGGGGGGTTTTTTACCCCAACCTCAGGGTATCAGGGTAAATGGTTATATCACAACTGGAATCCCTGCTTGAATACAGGTGACTACCTTTAGAATATTTTTACCTCCTGATAAGTCAAGGTTTCCATAAGGGCCATTATTGGCACCATTAGGTTGTCGCCATTAGTAAGACACCCAAGCTGTGATGGGCTAATACCGGCTGGATATCTAGAAATCTTCAGGGTCAGACGTTGAGCCTTTTATTAGGTCAACATAGAAAAGAATGTAAAAGTTACATAATCTTTCACAACCTCAGATGTCTCTTCTTCATTTCAAGGTATAGCCCACCTAACCTCGTGCGGAGGGAGCCCCTGGCCCTGTCCAGCGCTCTGTATATCTGGTCTTCCTCTAGATGACATATACCAGTAATGAGTGGGAATCATGTAGATTCTGGAAAAAGAACGGGAACAATAAATGAGGTGCGCTGAGTTAGATGAATGCAGCAGCTGACGTTTGGGTGAAGATACGTGGGAGAGAGCGGACGGCGGAATGTTAATCAGAAAAGGACAGCGGAGGCTCGGGAGTAGCGTGATAGATCGGACTCCTGTGTTCAGAGAGGTGAGAGGGTATATTTGGGAGGAATTTTAATTTTCATGAAGGACAGAAGAATTTTAGAAAATGTATTTGGGTGCAGCTGACATTTTGAATGCATGTTTTACTCTCAGACCGTGGAGGTCCAACTGGAAAACCTGGAGGTCCAACTGGATGGCGTGGAGGTCCAACTGGATGGCGTGGAGATCCAGGTTTGAGGTCCAGCATTTATTTAGTAAATTACAATAAAAAAAGAAAACCTTCAGGAATATTTACTTCAAAGTCTTCAATGCAGACCCAACAGGATGGAGTTTTCCTGCCCCATACCCCTTTGGGTGGGAAGACAACATAATAAGGAGATCTTCGGACCACCGTAAAACAGTAAAGAGGCTTTCAGAGGAAAATCCTTACGTATCTTCACTGCGTCAATACACAGAATTCCTAAAGTCTCGTGTAAAATATCAAAATAATTTTTGGGTTGTCCAAGATACCATCGCATGATTGATTCGCAAGGTGTGCTCACAGAGCTCATATTGGAAAGTCTTCTACAGCGTGGCCATTGTTGAAATCACCGAACATTTCTGCCGTCACTGAGATCGTATCGCAGGCTCCGTGACTTTGACCGTAAGAATGAGGAGTATGCAAAGAGCCAGTTTTGAAGCTTTCAAGTGGTCTCCTAAACATTCAGCACCATAAACATCTCCCAAGGGCGCCCAGCAGCTGTCTATTTTCCCCGATGAAAGGGCGTCCTTGGACCCAGCCTCTCTACAGTCGCTGAGGTCGTCTCGTGGGCTCCGTGACCTTGACCGTGACAATGAAGAGCATGCAAAGAGCCAGTTCCGACACTTTCAAGTGCTCTCCTACACGTTTCACGCCATAGACGTCTCCCAGACGATAAGGTATATTTATTTTTAAATCTATTCACTGATAAGAGTCACGCACGTTTTACGAACCTCTATGAAATACTGCAGAGCGGGCAGAGAAAAATCAAAACGTCTCCCGAAAGGAATGGCATATCTCACATCGATACCAGGAGAACGGAACCCCATGCAGACAGGAAGTACAGGTGGCCGGACAGGATATGGGGAACTTGAGAAATTTTCCAAAAATTAACTGGGGGACCCGTCACGTCTGAATAAAACCAATCAACGATTTCAGAAAATTATTTATTTATTTATTTTTTTTTTTAAAAAAGAATTTAATTTTCTAATTTCCACCGAAGGGTACGCCAAGGTAAATTCCCCTCCGTTTCCCATGATCCCTCAGTGCAGACTGTATTGGAATCCTCCTGTCAGCCCAAGCAGGAAGTTGGAAGCCGCTTCCTGTTTTCTCCCCGCGTTGTTTTAGGGGACGGCGCATGAGCCTCTAGCGCTAGAGATGGGGCGATTTATACCCTGTGACCGGGCAGCAAGATGGCGGCTCCAACATACATATTTTTTTATATTAACGCTTAACAGAAAATGAAATGTTGTACGTAGATGTAGAAATTAGGATAATAATCTGAAATGGGACAATCTTTATTTAATTTTACGGTTGTATTCTCCTTTTTGATTGGAAAATTCAATTTACTGATTTGGCCAAAAAAAAAAAAAAAACCACATTCCTGCGTGGAGTTTAAAGTGAAATCTATATAAAGACGGCCAGTCTCACCCCTCCGAGAGGTACGCGGCCGGTGCGATTTTGTAACCAAAGTGAGAAAAACTCACAAAAACTCTTTCCGTCAAAATGGGGGCAGAAATTTCAAAGAACTGATAGAAAATCCATCCAAATTAAGAAAAAAAAAACATTTTAATTGTTTTCTTTTTTCTTTCTCAGACTGGATTTGAATAAATAAAAAAAAAAGTTGCACGCGGTTAGAACACGTCGCGCTCCGATGGGTAGGGTCAGAGGTCAGTAAGTGTGATTAATACCAAGCCTTACGCTGGGGTCCTTGGAAGGTATTTTTTTGTTTTTTCGTGCATGATTCAGAGCGATTGATCGTGACTCACCGGAGAATGTTTTCATGGCTCGCGCCCAGCCGCTCGCACCGATCACCCTGCTGACTTTGTCATGACTTGTTGAACGCAAGCGGGAAGCGGGGAGGTTTATTTATAAGACGCTTTATATTACAAAAAGGACAATCTAATGGTTTTGATGTTGGCTGGAAAATATCAATCTTAGATACAAGGTAACTAGCTGGTAATTCTAAAAAACTAAAGAGTTCCAAAATGTTACCAGTTGCGACCAGTGAATGTTACCAGTCGCTGCCGCTCCGGAACCCAGTTGTCCGCCCTTGATCACAAAGTGAAGGGAGCAGCAGCTGTACGGTCGGCCAAAATAACCTGAAGATAGGACTTTCGAAGACACCGTCCTACCTACATAAATGGAGAACGTCCACCTGGGCAGTTATACCATATCACCTATCTATTACGCAATAGAATCTATTAAAGAGTAGGAAATTAACCAGTCAGCCTTGTGTGCCCCAATTCAACGCCATTTATTATTATTTTTTTTATATTTTCATTGAAAAATGGTAAATTAAATCCGAGCTTTCTAGAAAAATGTCTAGAAAAATTTCACTGCACGTTATCCCGAAAACTGCCCGAAATGATGGAAGGCGTCCTCCCCGCTTGCGACTTTGGTTATTGATGTTAAACCCCCAATGTTTTGCTCTTGGTAATCTATCACCCTTTCTCCATAACTATTTTTGGCAGTCGACATATGCGCGGAAAAAACACGAAATTAGATTACAGGAGATAAATTAACAAAAGTCGGGTTTCATTCAAGGAGCAGCCGAGGCGGTTTGAAATTGCTGCAGCTGTTTCTACATGGGAAATATTATAATATGCCTATTTTGCCGGTTTCCCCCCCCCCATTCTGTCTGCCGAATGTTTCTAACCGGAGAACAAGCCTCGGGTAATTTTCCTCCAACGGCCAATCGATTCAGAGCTTGAGAGGCGTCTCACCACTGAACCCACGAGTTGGCAAGAGGCGCAGAGCCGAGCGAGTCGTGCCCACGGAGTCTACATGACAAAGCCGTGGTTGGGGGGGAGTTTGGGCTCGTAACAGAAAAGAAACAAAAGAGGTAATTGATGGAAATACAACTGGTGGGGAAAATGCAATTCCATCGACTCATAAAAAAAAAACCCAAAAAACTAAAATCCCATGCTCTTGAATTCCAAACCAGAAGCAAATTTTAACCCTTCCCTGTCGGTGTCATCGCTGGCGTTTGTTTTTGCTCTCTTTGATCCATTGAACCCGGCGTCTGATTAATTACAGACACATTTGCCAGCTCTCCGCTCTTTATCATACGGCATTGTCTTAGAAGGCATTGTATTCCTGGAGCTCTCTCGAGTCCCTTTGTATCCCTACCTCGAGTGGATGAAAAGATCATGTTTTCGGGATGAATTCACAGGCAATTAACGGCGTTTGGGAGATTCCCCGGTTTCTTTGATCTTTACAAAATGCTACTGTATCAGCGGGGGGAAATTATTTGCCGAGACCCGACCGCGGCTTTCAAAGAGGTATCGGAGGCTGTGACCGGTAACGTGCATCTTCGCCGGCCGGTGACGGCCCCATGACACCAAGATCTAATAAGGCAATACGAGGAAATTGTCATTATAAGGGCTGTCTAATATTGAGGACTTCAGGCGTTCTTGATGAGCCAAAGGAACTCTTATTTCTGTTGTGAATATTTCTTGTTCGCTGCAGCAAACTTTTGGGTACATAACGCAAGCTCTGGAAATCATTACGATGATTCATCCGGAGATTTTCTCAGGATTGCCCAAACAATTCCAGGCTCCGATCCATTCAGTCGTCTCTCACACGAGGTTCTGACACCGAGCGTCAGCCAAACTTCCTCGCCTTAGCAGCCAAGCCCTTCCCAGATGGCCGTGCCAACGACAATCTCATGCATGGCAGCTGGGCTTCCACCCCACCGCTCGCCTCCTGCGACTGGCGCGAGATCCTTGCAGCTCGGAGGAGACCATCAGAAACGTTATTCGCTCGTATATTATATACATCTTGTTCACGGGTATAACACGTGGCTTGAACTCGATCGAATATAAGCAGGAGAACGTTCCTGAATGAGACAATAAGGAAACAACAACATTCTGCTGGACGTTTCCTATAGAATGTTACAAAATTCAAGGCTTGTGACAAGTCAAAGGATCCTGGGTAATGGCCAATCACCAGGAGAAGTCTGCTGAGATGTACGGCTTTTTACTGGTTTTTAGGGAATTATGGGTAATATTTTCAGAGAACCAGACGCTGAAACACAAGCGATTTTCTAAGAGCACCGAATAACAGCTGGGCTCGTAAAACACAAGTTGCATGAGAAGATTAATCTCTGAAATCTCCAGGCGTCCTCTGTGCCAGGCGGGCATGACCTAGCATGCCAGCTAAGACAACACAACCAGGGTGCCACGTCGGGGGAACACCCTATGGCTTTGTTTGAGATGTAGCAACGGGTCCATTGTCGGGTTATTCTGTAGGAACCTGGACAAACATGAATCACGATGACTTTTATTTGTGGACGTGGTTAATTCTTAGAACATCGAAATGTTAAACTACAGGTCAGAGAGGTATCTGAAGGTCAAGATGGCGGACATCAAAGTCGTTCATGGGGTCTTATCCTCAGACTTGACAAACGTATCCAGATCTAATCTTGAAACGTTTTAGAATCTCTCCGTCCAAAAACAGATGGGTTCAGTCGGTCTCCTGAATAAGCTGCCCGGAGTGACGAATGGGAGCGCGGCTCAATAAAATGAGTGATTTTCCACTAAATCGAGCACACAGGTAACAATGTGTTGGGTGAACGTTCAGCAGACAGGTGCCGACAGATGTCAAGCAGCTGATGTAATCCCGGCGCGTCTGTTGTGGTTTGCATTAAAAAAAATTTAAAAAAATATGCGGATTGCATTTAATGAACAGAAGTTTTTTGGAAGGAAAAAAAAAAACGTGAATGGTGAGGTTCGATGAATTTCTGAAAGACGCCCAGTGGGTTAAGAGGGCAACAGCACGCTTTCTCAAGTTCTCCAGACCATGGCTGACACCTAAAGACAGCTAAGAGAAGACGGAGCTGACGTTTCACGACGACAAAGTCTGTATTAAGAGACGGATCTGAAGTTACACAAACGCACGGTGGCTAAATTAACTGATTTAGAAAAATATTCTCGTTTCTGTGCGGCTACTGTGCTGAGCACGGCCCCGAGGGCTCATTTAACGGAATGCTTGAGTACAGAAACCGAAGCTCTGATTAAATAACGTAAACTGCAGCGAAGGATGAGTTTGCGGCTTGCGGGAGACACCCATGGATCGGCTCCAGGTTTGGTAACCTACAAGCAAAAGAATTGACAGAACAAAATAAACAAAATCTGAGGAGAATAAAGAAAGGGTCCACGCTGCGGACATCAACCGACATGAACACAGGTATACTGTACATGCGCGCAGCTCTCGGCATTCCAGGTAATTAGATGTTCTGGTCAGAAGCCAGGAACCAGTTATTGTCTCCAACCAACCGGAAACAGTCTACTCTGCGATAGAAGTTTGGGTCCACAAGGATATCGGTGGGAAATCACCTGGACGTTCTATGGAACATCTTTGGTCCATAATGATTCCAACGCTTGGGACCTCATCTAATGTTCCACCGTTAATCTCAAAAAAGGGTCAAAACAGTGAGGTAGGGTTCATCGCGTCTCTTCTCGTTGCTCGGGATGAAGACTTTTAGGTTTGATACAAGGCGCTGACTCCCCACAGGGTCTTCAGATGGCTTAGAGGACAAGGCCAACTGCTGCGCTTCAAAAAGGGACTACCCTTTACACAAGTAACGCTCGCCGGTTGGACAAAATTGGAGATTTACGAGAACCTTTATTGAAATTAGTTTTCAGCAGAGGAGCTTTTTTAATAAACTGTAATATTTTTTATAACTGGTTGGTTGGTCTTTAAGTACAAAATAAACCAGAAACAAAGTATCAAAGGCCACCACAACTAGAAAGGCGGAACTCTTTGAGATTGTGAGGATAATTAGGTGACCCCCATACCTTATGTTTAACGTTCATTTGGTAAATTGTTGTTACCAGAAATCCCACCTTGGATGGAGGGAGAACTTCTGCTTTGAGGGACGTTCTTTTCTTTGAAACCTCAAGTGGGAGATCATCTACGAATCCACCCTTTGTCAATAGAGAGTCTGGGCAAAGGGGTGAGAAGAGAACTTCAAAAAGAGACATCCGCACAAACTCCTTTAACAAGGGCCCGCGAAAAAACAGGTATTTGTCGAATTTAACCCTATCACTCATCATCGTCTAGCTGCAGCTTAAAGGTGAACTTTCCTGAAATTAGCCTTCTGTGTTTTAGGGCTTTACATTTATATCTTTTAGGTTTTAGGTTTTATTGGACATTATTGTATATATTATATATACACAAACCAAAACTGTGAGTATCTATATATATATTATGTTTAATTATAACCCCAGCCTCATGCACGGTAAATATCTCCTTGGCTGTTGGGAAGATTAGAATTGTCAGCCATGCCACGTATTATAAAACGCTGCGAGTAACGAGGACTTTCTGAAAAATCGCTGAGTTTTCGACAATCTTTATGATTGCGTTTGGCACAGAAGATGCCGAGACCGGGGGAAGGGAATAATTCCCGGAGGATGGGACGTCACTCGCAGCGCAGCAAAGTATCAGCATCTGGAGAAGCATCAGGCGTAACGATCAACCCCGATTACAAACGGGGAATCCACCCCGTCCTCCATGAGATCGGCAGCGCGGTCAGGAGCCATAACTTCCTGACAACGTGAAAAAAATATCTGAAAAGGCAAGGATTTTGGTAAAAGGCGTCGTTTAAAGGGACGCTATGGAGGCTTTAGAATAAAACTAGAAGGGTTGGGCTCAGGGCTGGAGAATAGGCACGTGCTTAGCGGCCCCGTGAGATAAAGCAGGAGAGGGGCTTAACGGCACCGGCCCCCGTCTCCATCTATTTCTGATGCGGACCGAGGTGCACCCGGAATGCGCCTTTTCAAGTGTTTTAAAAAAATTTAGATTTAGACTTTTTCATTTTTTTATTCTTATTTTTTTATTTTTCATTTTTTTTTATACTCATGGAGCCTCCCAAACAAGCCAAGCTGCAGCTTCCCAATCCGCTTTGTGATCTGAACATTTTCGTCACCGATTGCTTGAACCAACCAACCAATCAGTGGCAAGGAAGCGTTCTCATTGAAATCAGGGGGAACACTCAGGGGTCTCAATAGACCCCCCCCAGCTGACTGGTGTTCAGTATATCACGTGCAATAAGATGCGTTTGGAGGAACCCGGGGCACGTATACGAGCCTGATCGCCTAAACGGCACGCATACGAGCCTGATCGCCTAAACGGCACGCATACGAGTCTCATCGCCTAAACGGCACGCATACGAGCCTCATCGCCGCTTAACGCACGCAACGAGGCCTCATCGCCTAAACGCGCACGGCATACGACCTGATCGCCTAACGGACGCATACGATCTCATCGCCTAAACGGCACGCATAACGAGCTCTCATCGCCTAAACGGCACGCATACGAGCCGCATCGCCTAATACGGCACGCATACGAGCCTCCATCGCCTACACGGCACGCATACGAGTCTGATCGCCTAAACGGCACGCATACGAGCCTCATCGCCTAAACGGCATGTATATACAAGTTACGAGCGTTAAAGGGGAAGCTAAAAAAACGGCATAAGGGTTGGAAAGACTCAGATTCCTATCGGGGAGGAAAAACTGTGCAAGACTATCTCGGTTGTTATGATGAATGATGTTGCAATCCTTTGTTTGGAAATAAAAAGCTCGGATCTATCAGTCCGATGACTCCTACCGGCTACAAAAAGCCCAAATATTTATACCGGGATTTAGAAATCTTAGACGCCGCTGTATCTTTCATTCACAGACCTCGCGGGGAAAATAAAAAGTGAGCTAAAATGATCTGCTGGGAGAAGGGACCTCGGTAGCCTCAAGAGCTCGCAATCTAATGCGCTCCAGACATATAATAAAGGGTGTCCTCGTTACTAAATTTGCCTAAAGCGCCATAAAACTCTGTTAACCCCCCGAGTGCCAGGAGGACAATCTGGGGAGGGGAAAAAAAAAAAAAAGGGTTTAACTGAATATCTTTCATCGCGCAGGTCGACGCTAGCATGGGCTCACTCGGCTTGCCAGGAAAGCGAGGGGCGGGTGTCCTGCATGCCAAATGAGCAATGACATCATCATGTTAAGGTCCCGATACGGCCGGCCCCCAGTGTTTGTGGTCAGGGGGGGAGGCAGGCGCTCGGAGGGTATCTCCTGCCGGTGGATCTCTCAGCATTCAGTGGGAGTGGATGGAAAACCCTTAGTCTCGTCACAGAGGGCTTCCTTGGCATTTTTTTTTGTAACTTTCTTACTTTTTCTTTTTTTTTTTCTTTTTACCCCTCCCTTCTTGGTTCCTTTGCCCCTACCCCTTTTCGCCAGCATGTAAATTTTCCCACCACAAGAGAGGCTGAAGTTCAAATAAGGCTCTTAAGAAAGAGAAGATGGTTTCTGGAAATTAGAATCGCAGCGCATGGGGAGAGCAGGTAACCGGCGTCCGGAGCGTGGGGGGGAGAGAAGGCACTGAGCCCCCGCAAACTCAGAGAAATCAGCGAAAGAAGGAGAGAAGGGGAAAAAGGAAAAGAAAGAAAAGAAGGGAAAAGAAGCGGAAATTGGATACATTTTGTTTTATGGGAAGAAAAGAAAGTTTTGGGCAGATTTTTGGAAGTTTTGTGTTTTTTTTTTTTTTTTCTGGAAAACGGGAACTTTCTGCATCGGTGACAAAAAAAAGTAACAACTGGAGAAATGGCGTTATCCTGCGCTTAAAGAGAACAAAGAGCTCTCCCGGCGGAGGCAGGTAAGACGCTCCAGGTATTGACTACTGCTTTGTAGGGTGATTGCTAAGCGTTGGAAGGCTAAGTGCCAACGCCAAGCGACACGCGGATTACTGATGTTTTTGTTGCAATTAGCGCCGGGGAGGACTAGGAGAGTCCGGTAAGGACAGGTGAGAGGAAACGTCGTTAACCCTTCACCTCCGGCAGAGCCTCGAGGCACGCTTAGTAAATCAGGGCCAGTGCCCCGCTGCGGGGCTTTTTCTATATTTACGGGATGTATGTGGCCGGGGAATCCCGGGGTGGTTTTTCGGGGCAAACGGGGCAGGTTACGGGTTATTGAAATGGTATTAAAGGCTCAGGGTTGAGAACCCTTTATGTGCCAGAAGGTTGTGCCAGCATCCAAAGCGTTAAATGGTTTATTCGAGTGATGCTGCTGTCGCTATGGCAACCCGAGGAGTCCACTACCACACGGGTTGTAGGAAGCCTTGCACGGTGACTTGTGGGTCTTTTAAACAATTAACCCCCTGAGTGCCGGGGGGTGAACGGCATTCCCTGTCCCAGGAATGAAGTGGTTAAGAACAAATCCCAAGGAAAAAGCCAGCCGGAGGGCACCGCGGGGACCCCCGCCGCCGGCCGCCGGCTATTTGTGGCAGGACTCTCAGTATGAGGTCAAAGAATTTGAGCAATGCTGGGGACAAACTGCGAGGGCTGTCACTCAACCAGACGGCGTTTGCTTTCCAATTAACACGCGGCTCGCATTCGGACGCGGAGATTATTTAACCTCCTCCTTTACATTGTATCTACTAATACTGGTCCAACAGCACTGAAACAGATACAGACGGCGCACAGAGCCCTACTCCCCGAACCTAGAATCTAAAACAGATCAACAGACGGGCGCAAGAAAATGTAGTTCTAGTAGAGCCCTACTCCCCGAACCTGAAATCTAAACAGATACAGACCGGCATCAGAGAGCCCCGACTCCGAACTGATCTAAAACAGATACAGACGGGCACAGAGAGCCCTACTCCCCGAACCTAGAATCTAAAACAGATACAGACGGCGCAGAGAGCCCGACTCCCCGAACCTAGAATCTAAAACAGATACAGACGGCGCAGAGAGTCCTACTCTCTAAACCTAGAATCTAAAGCAGATACAGACGGCGTAGAGAGCCCGACTCCCCGAACCTAGAACCTAAAACAGAACGTCTGGTGCAGCCACGGCTCGCCGTTATCTCCACCGCAGATAGAAGGGAGACGGTGGATTGTAGGGGCTGTCTATTGCCCCGGGGGGGTGGCTATGGGTGCCGGGAGGGGGCAGAACCCCTCTGGATATCTGAGTCTTTGGGATCCCCCCAGCCTTCTCCCCGGAGACCTTCGCCCCAAACTCTCATGTATCCAGAGACCTCTCTTATCTTGATATAACCTCTGGTGTCAAAGGTCAAACTGTCTCTGGGAAAGCAGGGTTTCAATATGTCTCAGATTTCTGGCGGTCCGTCATATATCATCCGGGCGGCCTTTCCTTTCAGTGATTCAGAGGCAGCGACCCGCAGAGATAAAGACCCCTGAGTGTAACGCAGAGATAAAGACCCCTGAGTGTACCGCAGAGATAGGCGATAAAGACCCCTGAGTGTACCGCAGAGATAAAGACCCCTGAGTGTACGTTGTTTAGATTGAGCAGATACTCGATCCTCAGCTATACTGCATTATCAGCTCAGCAGGACAATGGGGCGCGATACGGAGCAGCACTCACCCTACAACCCCCCAACGGGTCACTGAATATCGGCTCAGAACGACATAATACAGAGGGTATATATATTTAATACACAGGCACAGGACTGGTTGGGGAAACTCGGGTGAAGAATAGCAACAAGAAACCACAAAATATCTTAATAGATTTCTCCCTGGTTTCCGGCCCCTCCGGCCAAGGTCCCTGCGCTGGATCCTCGGAACTTCCCATGGGAAATAAAAGAGAACAACAAATATTTACAATTCTTATCGAGACTGAAAGATGGAGGATTCGGGCTCATTATGCAGGACACAGCAGTCTCCCCGCCACCCGTAGCACCGGCCTTTCTTATGATCCAGATGAAATATTGAGTTATTCTTCTAAATGCCCCCCCCAGTTACACAAATACCCCGCAGTAGGGTATAAAGGCACAGCCCTAGAATAAAACTGCCCCTCTTTGGCCATGTGACATATCCAGGGGTATTTATTTATTTAGCACCGAGATAATCCTAAAACACCGAGCCCCCGGCCAGACCGCCCGCGCAAAACACGCAATTTGCCCGTTTCACTGTAAACAGTCCCTGCGCGCTCATTTCAAGCCTTTTTACAAAGAAAACAAATAAAAGCCCCTCCGGAGAATCAGCTGCCTGCAAGTACTACTACTCTAACGATCCGTCTACATACCCAGACTCCCCCCCGATCATCAACGCGCGCGTCACCGGAGACCCCCAGGGAACGAATCCCCCTTTATTGGCACAGCGCTGCATAGTATATTATATCGGCTACAGAGTATCTTCACCAAACAAACAAAAGTAACAAACGTATCACAACCCCGAGTCTGTGTATCATTCACAAGTACCTGCTGCGAATTTAGAGGGAACGGAAGGAAGCTTTGCTTTACTGATGGGGGTGGTAGATAAGTGGAACAGCCTCCCAGCAGAAGTGGTAGAGGGTAATACAGTGAGGGGATTAAACACGCATGGGACAGACATGCGGCTCCTGAATCTAAGACGAGACCAACGACTGATTAAGGTTTGAGTCGTTACAGCAGGAGAAACGGACGACTAGACGGGGGTCGGAGGGGCCGATCTGCCGGCAGGTTCTGGGCTTCTATGTGATTAAGATGGGGCTGATTTAAATCTTTTAATAGAAGACAACTGAAAATCGTGCGTGCCCCTTGGTATGACATCATACCTCATTAAAATAATCAGAATCCCGTGTCTGATTGGCAGACAAAAACATGAGTCTTAAAATATACTGATATTGGGTTTTTTTTAATATAATTTAAACACTTATTATTATATTTATTATTACTATTATTATTATTATCTATATTATACTTATTATTATTACTATTATTACTACTATTATTATTACTAGTATTATTATTATTTTATTACGATAACTATTACTATATTATTATTACTATTATTATTATTATTTATTAAGCGCTATAATATCTGCTGCCCGCACATGGATCTGTACTGGCGTTCTGCGTTTCCATAGCGACAGCGCACCCAACAGCTTCCATAGCGAATGCCCTTACATACAAAACGCCGGCGGAATCTCCATCTAAATTCTTGAGGATGGGATCGCTGAGCCCCAGGAAATTAATTTTCAGAGCACACTGCCAGCAGCGAGGATCGTACAGCCGCCGGCCGCAAGACGGAATTTATATGAAAAAACCATATGCACGATCTATGGAACATGCGCCACGAGCCGCGGCATCTTACAGGGGCTATTTACTGCCCCCCCCGGAGAAGAATGTATATTAATGCCCTCTGAATAATATACATTCTTTAATAACTAAAGCAAAAAAATAGGAATTTCAGGTAGAAGCTGCAGACCTGCTGCAGCAGCTGCTCTTCCCCTCCATGGACTGCCAATTCTTGCCATTGATTGGTCGGTTTAGACAGCCAATTAGTGTCAGGAAAGCACTTCCATTTAAATCAATGGGACCATTTTTGGCCCACGGTGTTCCCTGATGGGGGAGGGGCAAATGCATATGGGGGGTATCTATCAATTTGAAAGGTGGGCACTTGAACGCTGCAGCATTTCCTTCATGATCTCTCCACAGGAAGTTGCTTTTAACCCCTTTGCCATAAAACGATATCAGCATTTCTTTCATTTTTTAGAATAAAACGATATTTTTATTATATTTTTGCAGAGTTCATGTTTTCTCCCCAACGCCCGGTAATTTATTATAACGAAGGGTTAATACGACGTGAATCGAGCCGGCGGTGTACTCGGCACTCAGTACCGGCTGCGACGGGCGCGGCAGGATCCGGACACAGAATATCGGGGCCGCCGCCAAAAATAGGGCTTTTCACTAAAAAGCATTTTAAGCAAAAAGGATGTAATTTTAAGTCATTTACAGTTTATTTCCAGCTACCTCAAATGCTTCCCATATGTGAGAATTCATTTACGAGCCACATGCGCTGTATTACCCTCTACCACTTCTGCTGGGAGGCTGTTCCACGTATTTACTTCCTTCCATTCCACCTCATCATTTCTCACGTTGCGATTTTCCGGTGATCGCTTCAGTTTTGCCGCTTTCTAGAATCGCATTTTTCCCCCAAAACTCTTAATTTTTCATTCTTGAGATCATTAAGAAATGGTTTCCGCCCCGTCTGTTATTTATTTTTAATTTTTTTTTAAACCCCCCCCCGGTTGCCGTCGGTAACGTGGATCACTCACACATTACCTGCGGTGGATCGTAGCCTCTTATGAGTCAACACCTTTGTAATCCCGGCAGACCTCGGAAACGCAGCGCGGCATTCTGGGAATCTTCCTATAAATCACTTCCCACTTAATGCCATTCCTGTCTTTAACTCAATTTGCACCGCAAAGAAAAAGCAAATACTTTATTTCCACCCCAAAATAAAGTTAATGATTTTATGCTGAAAAGGGGCACTTAATACGCTTACTGAAGGAGATTATTAAAGGGACGGTAGAGCCGAGCAACCCCTCTCATACCCCGGCGCTGTATACAGTAATATAACCCCCCCGGCGCTGTATACAGTAATATAACCCCAGCGTGTATACAGTACATATAACCCCAGCGCTGTATACATAAATAACCCCCAGCGCTGTATCAGTAATAAACCCCCCCGGCGCTTATACAGTAATATAACCCCCAGCGCCTGTAACAGTATATTAACCCCAGGCTGTCTAACAGTAATATAACCCCCAGCGCTGTATTACATAATTATAACCCCCAGCGCTGTTACAGTAATATAACCCCCCGGCTCTGTATACAGTATATAACCCCCACTCATGTTATAACAGTAATATAACCCCCAGCGCTGAGTACAGTAATCATAACCCCAGCGCTGTATACAGTAATAACCCCCAGCGCTGTTTATACAGTAAAAACCCAGCGCTGTATACAGTAATATAACCCCCCAGCGCTGTATACAGTATGGCAATGCTAATGAAGTCTGATCCTCCATAGACTTTCATTAGTCAGAGAGTCCTGCTTTGTGATTAAGACTGAGCCATTCTATTGTTCCCCACAGGCAGTATGATAAGGAGTCGGGGGGGTTAGTAGATCGGGGGTCAGATAACAGAGCGAGAATCATACAAACGGCTGATATGCAGCTGCCTGAAAACTTTATATTATGGGGGCAAAAACCACAACTGGGGTAAAAAAGAAAGCAGCGCAATATTCTGAAAAATATATTCTTACGGGATAAGAAAAAGAATTTGGCCGGAGTTCCCGTTTATGGAAGTTACCAGCAGAAGCCAAAGGGTCTGACGCGATGAGGTTAGAGATTGTGTCAGCCTTGTGCCTGATTGTAAAGATTTCATTGTAGCCCAAACTCTTCCAAAAAAAACAGGCCAACCTTCGCCGCGCCGGTGATGAATGGGCCTTTTGTGACGATCTGGTTTTTTCAAAACGTTGCCTTCAGTAAAAAACAGCCCCACGGTGACATCAATAAATAAACCTTCCGCAGCGTTTTATTGGCGATTTTGATGAAATTTTCCCACACTATAAATTTCAGAGCAGACGGAATTTCAAAATCACGTCGCAAACATTTTATCTGCGGTCTTCAAACAAGTCTGGGACGGGCGCCGTACCTGCCTGACAATAGGGTATTGATAACTTATTGAAGCCAATGTTATATATATATATATATATTCCCGCGCACAGACAAGTCCCTCTGTTCAGATACGTTGGGAGCCACTCGGGGAACCGATCTATCCAGTTTGATAGGACCTCTCTTCGGTAGATTTCACTCAAGAGTTCTTCTCGATACTAATTGTAACAAATGTGGTCGTCAAAGACCTTAGAAGGTTACATAATAACATTGTGTCTATAACCAGCTACATCATCCTGACCACGCCAGGCTGAAGAGTCCGGCGCATGCACTTGGCTAGCTCCAAAGGGAAATTAGCCAGGCCGGTAGAGGATTATTGGACCACCAAAGGCTAGACATGTCTTTGACTGTTCCACGGCACACCTGCTACTTCGGCCAAAGGTTTTAAAAAAACCATGGAAGCTGTGGACATGTAGCACAGTTATTAGAACATTAATGCCCTGGCTATGTCTTCTGGATGGGTTTCATGTTGGGTACGACAGTTGGGGTTATCCTATATACATCGAATTAATTGGGAATTTGTCTCTTTTGTTTTCAGAAGTGGAAAGCCGAAGATTATTCCAGGTGTTTGGAAATTCCATCCGTAGAACAATGACTTTTGTTAGGATCAGCCTCTTTCTTCTTGCGGTGTCTTTGTGGAGCAGCGATGGGAGCAAGGCACAGGAATTTGAGAACAGCGAAGGTACGGAGCAGGAATTTATTTACATGAACAGGGAGAAACGGGCGGCGGAAACGCAGGACAAATGCACCTACACTTTCATCGTGCCCCAGCAAAAAGTCACCGGGGCCATCTGCGTCAACTCCAAGGAGCCCGAAACGGTTTTCGAAAGCCGGCTGCACAAGCAAGAGATAGAGGTTCTCAACAGCGAGCTTCTCAAGCAGAAGCGGCAGATCGAGGCCTTGCAGCAGCTGGTGGAGGTGGACGGCGGCATCGTCAACGAGGTCAAACTCTTACGGAAAGAGAGCCGCAACATGAACTCCAGGGTGACGCAGCTCTACATGCAGCTCCTCCACGAAATCATCAGAAAGAGGGACAACGCTCTGGAGCTCTCTCAGCTGGAGAACAAGGTTCTCAACCAAACGGCCGAAATGTTGCAGCTCACTAACAAGTACAAGGACCTAGAACACAAATATCAACATTTAGCCTCCTTGGCCAGTAACCAGTCAATAGTCATCACACAGCTGGAAGAACAGTGCCGGAAGTTGCCCCAGACCAAGCCGATCCCACAACCTCCACCCCAACAACCACCCAACAAGGTGTTCCAGCCCCCAAACTACAACCGCATCAACAACCAAATATCTACCAATGAGATTCAAGGAGATCAGAATTTAAAGGTCCTTCCGCCTCCTCTCCCCACCATGCCAACAGTCACCAGCATCCCGACGTCAACAGACAAGCCGTCCGGTGAGTAACTCACGTGTGTGTCTGTAAAATGACCAAAGCATTGTCTAAACAGTATTTAAGTAAGAATCATCGGAAAGAGCCGTGTTCCAATGCTCGGTTCTAAAAAGATGTTCTGGTCCCTGAAGTGCGAGAGTTTAACGACAAGGTTCTAAAGAAGTCATTGTTCCTTGTGTATGATTAATGATTAATTATGGCAAAGGAAAATATATTAGTAGATGAAGGTCAGGGAAGCCAGAGAAGAGTCAGCGTGAAGCTTAGGGATGAACCCAGAACCAAGTCAAGGGGTAAAGAAATATCTTCTAGCTTCCATTCCAGATTCAGAGATATCGCGGACCTGGGAATTAGGAATACATACAGAGAAGCCAATGAGGTATATGGAAATCCGGAGTGTGAGTGTAAGCTCCTAGGGGCAGGTCCTCTACTCCTTCTGTACCAGTATATCCCTCAATACCTTAATCTTATTGTCATTTTTAATGTTATTGGTGATTTTCACTGCCTGAAGTGTAATAGCACTATGGAATCTTGTGTGTTGCATTAATATATAGACGGGGGGGGGGCACGACAAAACAGTGTGCATGGAGAAATATTTGAGGTACCAAGACTGTCAAAAACGAGGCATGGACTGGCTGCAATGGGTTAGTGTGACTGTCGGGCTGACAGGCAGAGCTGCTACCAGCGTTCAGACATGGGGGTTATTTTGAGGGATTTTAGGACACAGGTTGGACAATATCCTATTTTTTCCATACCCAATACCAAATTTTTTCAAAACTAACGGCCCTGCCCTAAAAACGAGCCCCTGCTAATCTCACAGGCGACGAGAGAAATACATAACCACGGCTGGTGGTCTTTAGGAGACTCCGCCAAGGAGATACTTCTGACATCATACTAGGATACATCGTAGCAAACATTGTCCTGGTTTCCTAATCAAACAAGACCGCACTTGCAATGGCCTGATAGAGACCTTCTAATCGAGATGGATATTTGTCAAACATCGTATTTCTGAGCATCAAACACGGAAGCCCTAAAACGGGCACCTGGCTGTAATATTGTTTGGCGAATGGAAACTGAGCGGGAGGATTTACCGGATTTACCAGATCCCACGGAGAATTTTCCATTATCCTTACGGATAACGTAAGAGGAAAACATTCTTCTCAGCTTGTTGAGAAGACAAACATCGGTCGCAAGGAACCAACCGGAGTTCAAAATTAATTAGACAACGTGATTATACTCTAAGTAGCGAGGCGAGCCTCTGAATTACTTCCAGGGATCTTGGCAGAAACTGTTAAAGAGGGGTAAGTAATTATTTCTTAAGTAAACGGTCACAAGTATTTTAAGTGCACTTAGCATTTCTGATGGGTCTCGCTGCTAGTGTTTAGCAGGTAAAGCCTTTTCTGTGCTTCTACCTCCTACATAGTAAAGGACTCGCTCCCCAGCTGTCCATGAGGGAAAGCAGAACGATCAGCATCTTAAGACGTCTCTCTCCTGTAAGAAAGACTTGGGGGCAGCAAAATTGGACGATAAGGTTACGCGTGACCAACATGTGGGACTCCATACCGGACCTTAAAACATTCGCATGGGGCTCATCAGAATAATCAGACAAAATAACGTGGCCCTAAATTTTTATGGCTGGGGTCTATAATCCTTGGTGCTTAATCGCTACATAAAGTCAAACACTCAGCACACACGCAAACATTATACACACGTGACGAATCCCCCATTGACAGATGTGTCATGTAGTCGTTTGGAACGCGTGACGCTCTTCGGCACCTTTGAGCCCCATCACCCCCCCCCCCCCGTTCGCAGGCCGCTTTCATCTCTCCATTCCAGCGAGCGGGAAGATTTGTTTTGTTACCTCCATAGAAACCCCGACGCAGGAATGTTCTGGAACCTTCTCAGGTACAGTGCTGGCCTCCAAAAAGGTAAACGTTTGGGTCGCGGCCAAATTCGCGCGCGCTCTCAAAATAAATGGGAGACGTGCGAGAGCAGACCGGGCCGGCAACGGGAGACACCGACCATTCATTGGTAAATGTCGGCAAACACTAAGCCTACCAAGGAGACAAGAAATATTTAATAAAAAGGATATATTTCACATGCATTACTTGACAGAAAGTAGTGAGTGACATCATCTGAACAAATCTTACATGTGTCCCTATTTAATTAGTCTCTCTTTGTGCCACAAACCCATGTGCCCCTCTCTTTCCTCCCCTGATGCCCCTCTCTTTCCTCCCCTGATGCCCCTCTCTTTCCACCCCCGATGCCCCTCTTTTCTAGGAGAATGTTTGCTGGGTATGAGGGGATCGCAGGGTTCTACAGCCCTAAAAGCCCCGATAATGTGTATAGAAACAGCAGGAACAGCTTTATAAGTTAAACGGGGTAAATAAAACCCCATTATTCTTCTAAAGGCCCCAACCAGTAACACAAATACCCAGAAATAGAGCACAAAGTCACCTAAAAAGTCAGGAGAAAGCTCCGCCCCATACACGCCTCTAGCCACACCTCCCAAAACATATAATCAACGGGTTAAACACTGTTCACGTTCAGCTAATGTTAAATCATCTGAAAGCCCAAGCAGTATTCCCACACTATATCCTGCACCTGTGTCCTCTCGGGGATACATTGTAGCCACATGCGCAGAAATGTAACGGGTAACGCGGAACTAAACATCGACGCCCGCATTGGGTTCTGCGAGGTCACCCTGCGGAGGCCGAACGGCAGATGTTATTCTGCCAAACAGCAGCTCGGGGCCGAGAGCCAAATCTGTGCGATGGATTTCCTGGCCCAACAGATGCAAAGCAGCCAAAACGCAATTAAACAGAGCCGCCCTTATCGCGTTAATTTTATGCCTTAACCCATTCCCTGCCAAATTTCAGGCCACAGTATGTGATGTCACATAAAAATGGGAAATTTAGGGAAATGTAATATTCTTTATTTTTAATATTTTGGGCTTCAATAAAGAAACCGTTTTTAACAGTAAAGCACCCAATGTTTAATTGCACTGAGCCAAATCTCTCCAATTGCATAAACTTAGCGAGACACGGAGCATTCTGTAGCCTAAAAGCCTATGGGAGGGTAGCAGGACTGTGGCCCTAAGGTGCTGACTATAAGCCGAGAAACACCTGGAGGCTAATGAAGTCCGGTCCTTCATAGATTTCCAGTAATCAAAGAGTCCTGTCGGGTGATTAAGACTGAGCCATTCTATTGTTCCCCACAGGCAGTATGATAAGGAGTCGCGGTGTTTAGTAGATCGGGGATCAGATAACAGAGCGAGAATCATACAAACGGCTGATATGCAGCTGCCTGAAAACTTTATATTTCTTTAACGATTTGGAAACAAAAACCCAAATTTTAACAAATTGAGCTACAATTGTTTCCTTTTTTTGTTTCCGAAACGCATTCGGCCGGGGCGGCAGATATCAAGCGGCCGCTCGCTAGCTGACTTCCCTGCGTGTTCCACGCGATCCACGGAAACCCGACCTTTCTAATCTGTAACGGATCCCGGGACGGCCATGCCTTCTGGACGCTCGGCTTTGGAGACACAGAAAAGAGTTTTGTCCTCCTGACTCCCGGCCGCGGCGTCGGCCATAAAGGCGGCTTCTGTTTCCAAAGGCCGCCTATCAACGCACAAAAGGCAATAATCGCTTGCGAGGGAAGCAGACGACAAGCTGCTTGCGTTTCCTTTATTTCAAAGGGAAAATGCATCATTATCCTGGTAGGTTTTTTTTTTTTCCAAGAGAAACTTCCCAAAAAAATTCACCGGAAACCAAGAAAAAAGCATGGAAATTCTAAAGAATAAAACATGTGTTTCGTTCACGTTGGGAAAATGAAATATATATTATTGCCCGTAATTATATGTAGCGATCCGGTAAAGTTTAACAAAGTTTTTTTTCCATTATAAAAATGTTTTTTAAAATTATCTGAATTTTTTATTCCTTTCCAACGAACAAATATCTCCAGCTGCGTCTTTTTATTATTTTTCCAGAAGCGCAACAGTAACCGGGGCTTGTGTTCTACATCATGGATTTCCAGTTTAGCGAATTTAAATCCGCGAGCGGCTCATGTTGGGGGGGTTCACTATGGCGCGCGTGGGGGGGACTGAAGTTAACCGAAACCTCCTAAGTGCAAGACGATGGATATTTAATGCCCGTTCTCTGATCAGACGACGGCAAATGGTCGGAAATACCTCCTGCGGGTGTTTTTTTCGCATTATATTTGCGCTATAATAATAATATTCCATTTGCCATTTAGTTGGCGGTATTTGGGCACTCACCTCAGAAAAACTGGTATTTTTCAGCCAACAAAAAAGCCATTTTAATATGACAGGCAAAAATATAAAAAAATAATAATAATACCTATAATAATAAAAAATAATAATAATAATAATATTTGTTATTTTCTCTAGATTTCCAGGATAAACTCCCCTACTGATAAGACTACCATTTGGTGGGCCGGGGAGGTCCTGAGCGTTTTCGGTATACAAAAGTATTTGGATTCAGTTTATATATTACTCATATATACCTATGTATATTAATTATACATTATTTTTATTAAAAATATAGGCCTTTGAATGTCACGTGTGGGCAGCAGCCTCAGGTCGGGAGCGTCTTGCACACAAAGGAAATTGTTACAATAAGTAACTAAATAGTAAAAAAAGTTATTACAAAGTTGCATCCACCCCAAAAACCGGATGGATGTGAGGCTGGTTGCTTTCGGGAGGTTTTGGGAGTTTTTAGGGATTCCGCTGTATAACGTGATTCCGACCGTCTGCCCGGAGGGTCCGAGGCTAAAATTAGTTCTGCGGCAGGAGCTGCTCCTCCGTGGAAAAGAACATTATTAGTGGTTTGTTCTGTTCTTTTACGGGGGTCTCTACCAGCACCTTGATTCATTTTGCGATGTTTTTTCTGGCGCGAGCTCTGACTTTCCATGGGGCCGTTCTGCTAAACGATGTCATTTCAGGAATCGCCTGTAGCTCCTGCAAAGTGGTCGGGCGCACGTGGGCCAAAGAATGGGATATTTCCCAAAATACTCGCGCGGCTTCCTGCTATCCCTGTGAAAAGCAGAGTTTGCCAGCAGATCGGCCCCTTCCGGCCCGTCTAGTCTGCCGGGTTTTCCTGGTGTAAAGACTCAAACCTTAATCAGTTCTTGGTGGTGGGCCATATGCCAATGCATGTTTAGATCCCCTCTACCATTTCTGCTGGGAGACTGTTCCGTTTATCTACCACCCTTTTGCGGTGTTTATTTTTCTAGGTCTGTATAATTCTCAGCAGAACTCTGTATTTAACTTGGTTGCTTGAATGTTTAATAAAGTGGATTATTATTATTATTATTATTAAGGACACGCCGGCTTTCCGTATCGTTTTTGGATAAGACATGGCGGCTGACTCCCTTTTGCTTGCTCTCAGGTCCATGGAAAGATTGTCTGCAGGCCATGGAGGACGGGCACGATACGAGCACCATTTACCTAGTAAAGCCCGAGAACACAAACAGACTGATGCAGGTTTGGTGTGACCAGAGGCACGACCCCGGCGGCTGGACCGTCATCCAGAGACGCCTGGACGGGTCTGTTAACTTCTTCAGAAACTGGGAGACTTATAAAGTAAGTGATAACTGATAAGAGAATGGCCAGGGTGGCAGTGCCCACCCCGACATCATGGGCATCAAGGAGTTGGAGAGCATCTAGTTTTTATAGTTCTGACAATACATGGCAAAGAGTACATGGCACATCCTTTCAGCAGGGGTGGTGGGATTAATACAGAACAAAAGTTCTACCTAAACCAAACTAGTCGTGCCAGTTGGGTGCAGTAATTGGGGGTGGAGATATTGCCCATCATGTAGTAAAAGGTCATAAATTAGGACATTTTATAAAACCTATGGGTTTTCAGTTGGGGGCCCATTTTAAAAATCAGAGAGAGCCGAATCATCCCAAGAGCCACACATATGATAGAGATATGTACAGCCTCAGCCTTCTAATGCATATCGAAGGGTTAACCCAATTAGCGGTGAGGACATCTTTGTTCACTGGAGGCCTCCTAAGGGGCAGCTTGGCGATAAGACTCCTAGAAATGGTCCTTACAGCGAAGAGCGGAAACCGCGCTAAGACGACTTCTGTTTATCTCCGTGTAGCAAGGCTTCGGCAACATCGACGGGGAATACTGGCTGGGTCTCGAGAACATCTACTGGTTGACCAACCAGGCCAACTACAAGCTGCTCGTCACCATGGAGGACTGGTCGGGGCGCAAAGTATTTGCTGAGTACGCCAGCTTCCGACTGGAGCCGGAGAGCGAGTACTACAAGCTGAGGTTGGGCCGGTATAACGGCAACGCCGGAGACTCCTTCACCTGGCACAACGGCAAGCAGTTCACCACACTGGACAGGGACCACGACGTCTACTCAGGTAAGGGCCACGTTCACATGACACAGCCAAGAACACGCAGGTAGAACGTGAAGCACCTGTTCCCCGGTGCAAAAACATGATCTAGAATGGTTACAAAGTTACCAACTCGAACGTTCTAAAATGTATCAACAACTTCATACGCACTTTAACCGGTTGGTCTGTTGGCCTCTTTCATTCACTATGCGTTCCTCTTCCAGGTAACTGCGCTCATTACCAGAAGGGGGGATGGTGGTACAACGCGTGCGCCCACTCCAACCTCAACGGAGTCTGGTACCGAGGAGGACACTACAGAAGCCGCTATCAAGATGGCGTCTACTGGGCGGAATTCCGAGGCGGCTCATACTCTTTAAAGAAGGTGGTGATGATGATCAGGCCCAATCCGAACACTTTTCACTGAAAATAAACTCAAGCCGTCACGCAAAAAGGAAGGACCCTTTCCGTGCCGGTATTATTGTACGACCGGCACTGGAAGGGCTTGAGGACCGTGTCTTCCACTAGAGCTGCACAGACTTGTCCGTGAACGCCGTACACTTTCAGACATTTCCGCGATCGGCCATCGCGCTTCATCCGACAAACCGGGGTCGCCGAATATATCTCTCTACTACAAACCATTCATTAAATCAAAATCAGTTTACAGAACTACCGGCCACTCGTGGAGGGGGGGGGTAACTATCGACAATGCCCCGCTAGGTCTATGTTCAACGTACTATAAAGTAGAATGTACAACGATAGAATGTAGCGTTACTCTTTGGGTTAGAACGACACAGGAGAAAACATCCAATGGAAATTCGTATTAATGTCAATTTTTCAGATTTAAATTAAAAAAATATATATATATTTTATTTCTCACACTTACCCCCAAATAGTAAAAAGAGGGCCTGTCAGGACAGTGAGACAAATGACCGATGGGTTTGTGAGATGGTGAGATGGTTATGGTACAGCAGATAAGTGGTCTAATACCAGGACTGGGGGGGCAAGTACCCTTTACCTTCCCCAATGGAGAACTGGACCCCCATAGTTGACACCAACAGTAAATCCTCTTACGAGGTTGGGTTTTGGGAAGAGCTGGGATATGGAATAGCTGGTGAAACGATTCATGGAGAGCTGATCACTGTATCAGAATTCCAGCTGTCAGCGATCAAATCATTTCCCGTTATATCAGCATTTCATGAGCATTGAACAGGGTTTTTTTGTAGAAGTTTGATCTCAAAGTGCTTTAAATCTCACTGTACTGTATCTGAATGTTATCCCGATGAACGTGGCCTCTGATACACACGTACCTTTATCAGGGAAGGACACCTCGCGCTTTAAACCAAACACCCTACCTGTACAGTATTTAGAGATTTATGTAAATATATATTTTTGCAGTCAAAAACACACACGCCAATATTCTCCGTATTCACAAATGTTAAAGTCACTTTAGCAAGTTATTTTTCCGGTTGCCATGCCGAAATGACGTGGCCCCTGCATCCGCTCAGTAAGGCTATCCACCTTTGCAGGCAAATGATGGGTGGCAAATATTGGGAATATTAAAAGTTTTCCAGGTACCTAAATACGCAAAAAGAGTAAAAAAAAAAACAAAAACAGAAACCCTACTTAAAGACACAATTGGATATACAAAGGGCTCCTTTAACCATTGGCCTCTATGTGAAAACTCTGCTGAAGCTCAGCCATAAGATGCAGTAATAACTAGCTCGCCAAACATGATATATGTAACATATTTAGTATAAAAACCTTGTGTTAAAAAAAATAATAATAATAGGTTCAGATCCCTGTTTTAATGGAAATCCCTCTTTTATGTTACCCTATTTTGCACATTGAAAGGCAGATTCAACTGAGAAATAATAAGGAAAAAAATCTAACATTGGACAATATTTGGAAAATAATTTTTTCCGTTTTGTATCTGATATGTTGGACAGCTTGAGGCTCTGATTTGGTACAAATACAGATTATTTTGGTAAAACCGAATCCTGCGTTCAAATCCTCTGTGTTTTTAAAACCACGATACATTTTCTCGGAAGAAAATAATGTTTTAGAATAGTGTAAAGATTTGTTTAAAAAAAAAAAGAAAAAAGCAATAACAGAAAATACTATTCCCACCCATTTCTGGCATTTTTATGCCTGTTTTTTTTAACAATAAACGTATAGGAAGTAAAAAATTCTTAGCTTTTATGTCTGTTTTTTTGTAATAAATGGCTGGGAAACAGGAGATCAAAGGAGAAAATTCCCTAATAATCATCTATGATGGAATAATAATAATTATATTATATACTATTATTATTATTATTAATATTTTAGAAAAAAAAGTTCTCTTTTTTGCCTTATTTTAGAATATTCAAGCTGTTGTCAGTAAGAGACTTCATTGGGTATTAGCGGTTGCGGAATACTGGTAATTAATCCACATTAAGTAATTCAGGGGCCTGTGCCATAGTCCTCAAATCGAGGAGATAGGGGTCTATTCCTGGTACCCCCTGTAGAGCCAGGGGGAAAAAAGAAACTAAAACCATAATAGATCCGCAGAGTATTGACTCTTGCTCATGGTGGTCGTAATGAGTGAAAAGAGGAAATATATTTAAATTCTTAGCCGAGCGCCGCTGGTTACGAAGCATTCCGAGAATATTAAATGGTTAATGAACGGCGAGAAGCGGCCTCTCTGCTCTAATAGTTCACACGTGGTCATTAATCGGAACGTTCGCGTTGATCTCGGATTACGATGGAGGTGGAGAAGTTCTAATAGCAGTAGGTGACTTGGATCGCTCTCTGTCGATTCATCGGAATATTCCGGTCCTGGAATAAGCAGCGTTATCCTGTCTCCAGAAATGTATCGAGTGGCTTTCAAAGCTACCGTGTTCATCCCTAAAGGGCCACTTACCAAGTTCCTTGACAGCTGGGATTTTCCTAGAAGGAACGGGAAGATTTATGACGAGGTTCTCAGTAGTCAACCGGAGAACAGTAGATGCTTTAATGGCGTCCGTGAAGATGCCGTGGGGCATGTTTCCAATTAAGACCTCCCAATCTATACCAAAAAAGTGGCGACTTCCTATAATTGATGAGACCACTCAGCCAACCTCAAACCATCAATCTTAAAGAGCAATATTGGCTGGAAATGACAACAAATTATAGAATTATTATTTTCTTTTATTTATATAGCGCCAACAATTTACGCAGTCATGGCCAACCAGTTAAGTGGCCGCTGCGTCCCATTAAGCGTTTACCTTTTCATCCCAAGCCCTTCCTTCGAGAAAAGGATCATTTCTATTCAAAAGTCACAGAGAAGACCTTGTTATAATGAGCAATAAAAGTGTTTTATTGGCAGGGAGAGCGGAATCTCTAATTGCACCCAGAGTTAATGCTTTTCATCCCATAATATTGAAAGAAAACCGTTTATTGGGTCACGGTCGTAAGTTATATTGCCATTGTGGGTTTCATCCGGCCGGGTCGGCTAAGGATACGGTTATTAAGGTCTCTGATTGCTAAACACGTTGAAAACAAACAAAACAAAGAAAATTATGGGTCACGGAGAACATCCCAGCGAGGCTGACGCAAGCCAAGCATTCGGGACCCAGCAAGGAGACGCGGAACCCAAGACAGAAAGGCTGAGACTAACCAAACGTGGCTTGGTCAGCGGTCTTTGGACGATGATATTAAAGGGCAACACAGAGTTAAAATACGACAATCCCACGATCCAAGACTTTGATTTGGTTCCCAGAATTTCTGTTTGGCTTCTTGCTCCACCAAACGAAGAATCAAGTTCCCGACTAACAGCTTGTATACAGCAAGAGGAAGATGCTGAACTCTCCTTTCATCCGGCAAATGTTTAGGCTAACTCCGCCGGCGTATATACACCGAGATATGTGAAGCGTCGCGCCGGAGAAGAACTTTTTATGAGTTTAAGGTTCAAAAGTCAT
>VKOC01000651.1:43670-70636 GCA_009364415.1 Spea multiplicata
ATTACTGTGTATATATATATATATACAGTAATAAAATATATATAAAAAGCATATAAAATATCTTTGTAAATAGACCCAATTAGGTAATCCGGTCTGTTCTCAGCACCAGGTCATTTGTAGAAGATAATCTTCACCTCCTTCCTCTCCCGATCAGGTTTGAGGTCCGCCGCGCGGGTAACGCTTATCGCAGGCCGAGTACAGGAGATATAATGTTACCCTGCGGATAATCCAATCAGAAGGGGGGGAACAATGCGTATCATTCATAGCTCGCTAGCAGGTAGCCGAGGCGCGGGGGGCCGGGGTCTTAATACTCCGCTTGTTTGCAGTCAACTGCGTCGGCCAAATTATCCGCCGCTAAAACTCGACTACGGCCCGATTATGTTTTGCCAAAATTCAATATTTGTTGCTTTTGATTTATTTGCATCCCCGGGGGGGGTCGCTCTGTTTTTGTTTACTTGGTTACGCGCTCACTCGGCCCCCGCAGAACAGAAACGGGGCCAGAAACGTCTAAGACACGATAGTCATAAAATGTCTGATTCTCTAAATTGAAATATTTAAATTTTTACAAAGTTTGGGCCCCTGGGAACGGATTTTAGGTTCGAGTTCCCCAATTGAAACCACGTCTGTCCGAACGAGTCGCTCCATTACTGCGATCGGCCCCCGGGCTTTGGAATATTACGTTAGATTAATTAAAAGGAGTTTCACAATGAGTTGTTTGTCCCGGCAGAAAGCGGGAGGTCGGATCATAGTAGTTATATTTTATTTTATGGTCGCAGAAATCTTTCCTTACAACAGAAATGTCAAAAAAAAGGGTTTCCGATCCGTTCCGAAGCTGCCAGTTGGATGGGAGATTTCCCGTTGGAATCGGGGGGGCGATTTAATTCAAATGTCAAATGCAAATGTTTTCGGGATGACATCCGGAATTCTCTGTCTGCAGGAATTCTGAAAGATTCTGTATTTAACCAATTTGTGTGGAATCTGTTTTTTTTCTTTTACAGACCCAAACAGCTACTATTTTTTAGTAAAAGGAATATCTTGGCCCCCAAAACATGTACATTTCTGATACCTTATGGTTTGTGTTATATTATAATGATCCCTACAGATCCAACCCTTTCAGTGATTTAAATAACCCCATGTAACGGGGTGTAGTTAGATGCGTGACAGGGGCATTACTGACCCAATGGTAACTGAGGGAAGCATTTAGGGGAAGAATAGGATTTATTTTCCCCGTTTAATTTATAAAGCCGTTCCCTGCTGTTTCTATACACATTATCGGGGCTTTTAGGGCTGTAGAACCCTGCGATCCCCTCATACCCAGCAAACATTCTGACCTCCTAGAAAAGGGGGGCATCAGGAGAGAGGGGGCATCAGGGGGAGGAAGGAGAAGCATTAGGGAAAGGGAAAGAGGGACACATGGGTTTGGAAGAGGGACTGTCCAAGCTTAACAGGGGAACCTGGGAGATATTGTGAAGATACTGTTGAGTATCTTCACGATATCTGTTGGGTATATATCCTGCCGTTGGGGGTATATATCCTGCCGCTGTGGGTATATATCCTGCCGCTGTGGGTATATATCGTGCCGTTGGGGGTATATATCTGCCGCTGTGGTAATATATACTCCTGCCGCTGTGGGTATATATCGTGCCGTTGGGGGTATATTAAGTGCCGTTGGGTATATAATCAGTGCGTTGGGGGGGTATATATCCTGCCATTGGGGTGTAATATCCTGCCGTTGGGGTATATATCCTGCCGCTGTGGGTAACATATCCTTGGCCGGCTGTGGGTATATATCCTGCCGTTTTGGGGGTATAAAAAAATAAAATAATCTTGGGCCGCTGTGGATATATATATCGTGCCGTTGGGGGTATATATCGTGCTGTTGGGGGTATATATCCTGCCGTTGGGGGTATATATCTCTGGCAGCTGTGGTATATATCCTGCCGGTGGGGGTATACTATATATATTGTGCCGTTGGGGTATATATCGTGCTGTTGGGGTATATATCGTGCCGTTGGGGGTATATTCTGCGGCAGTGCACGAGAAGGTTAACGCAGCGCCGGTTCGTAGTTTAGAGTTTCGCCGGCCAGGATCGGGGAGATTAGAGCGACTGCAACCGGATATTTTTTGTAAATCCGCAGATGTTTTATGGTGACAGGTAAAGGGTTAAATCAGTGATTTTTCACCCTTTCAGAAACCCGGCTGGAATAACCATAAAAATATCATCCACGGGAACCGGTTTGCTTTAAAGTATATTTAGGGTTTTTTTTTAATAGATTAATTAATGTAAATATTCTGAACCAATAAAGGGCTTACATCCATTCAATTTATTAATGATTCAACCCATAAATCACTGGGTATAATACAGCAGGGGAACAGCTGATACAACAGGCTAACCAATCAAATACCTGGACGTGCTGATACAACAGGCTAACCAATCAATGACCTGGACTTGCGGCTAAAACGGTTATTAGAGTAGTTATAACAAATTTTGGTCACTTTACATTAAAATCAAATTCCTTTAAAGCTATAGGATCACCGTCGCTCCTTACAGACAGATTTTAATTCCTTTCCCAATCATTAGACCCCCCCCCACTGCCTTCATCTAATTCCAGCTCCGAAGCCTCTAACGAGGGAGGCTGGGGACAGAGACGGGCCGTACGCCGCTCCGCTGCGGAGCTTTAATCGCTGTTGTGCTAACAAGGGATTAATCCATGCCAAGTGCACTGATCTGCAGAAAAAGTCTTTTTTTTTTGTCGCTGGCGCATTGTACTTTCAAGAATACTCACTCATGCACCAGCGCTCTCTTTTCAGGCTGCGTGCTTTGTTTTTGGTCTCTTACAAACGCAGGCATTAGGCCGTTTTTCTTGTTATTGTTAAGGTCTGGTGACCTTGATTAACCATACTCGATACCGTCAATCGTCCGCTCCGACATACGGCTTGATTACCGGCGCAGAGCAGACTCCTAGTTCAACGAGCGGGACCCATATGTACCCCCTTATCACTCGCTCACCCTGTCCGAAATGCAGAAATGGTACATGGGGGGCCTTCCAACCAACTGACCAGGATGGAAATATTCATTCCATGATATTTTTTCCCTAAAAAATTGAGGGGAAAAAAATGTAATCAACTCCATTACCCCACCAAATATTCATGCCCTGATACATATCTTTGTTTCAACAGAACAGAACAATACAATATTACATTATTTTCCCCTCTAAAACGCTTTATTTTTTTATTTAAGAAGAAAAATAGAATTTCTTTTAGAAAAAAATGCATTTTTTTTTCTTTGCATGAACACTATCACCCCAAAAATAGATGGCTTAAGGTTGGCTCCTCTTCAGCTGTCAACGGATTAATTGGTTTCTATAAACTGAATTAAAACATTGAGGGACTCTCTGTCTACATGCGGTCGAGTAGATTCTAAATTCTACTCCAGCAACTGGCAAGAAAAGTGCTGACACGGGCGCTATCATCGGGCCTTTGTTTTTATTCCTGTACTAATGTAACGGAGTTAAATCTCTCCAGCGTCACGGACACTTTCTCAGAGAACGCGAATGTTAGAGTCATTACGGCTTAAAAGAAAAAAAATATTCTACCAGCGGCTCAGCAAATCAAAGAATAGAAATGAAGGATGAGATGTTCTGATAAATCCGTCTGGATCGGCCCTCGGACGTCTTCTCCAAAGAATCGAGATTAATGAGCCAAACGGAAATAGTAGTGTACCTGGGTTCTACCTTACGGACTGTGACCTCCATCATGTCAGCCAAGTAACTGCCCAACCTATGAGACCCCGAACGTGTAGTGGTCTTGGCTCTTAAATAGATGTGGGTGACACGAGTGCACCAACGTAACGAAGGGATGGAGTCGTTAAACACTGAAGAGGTCAGTGGCTATCATGTCCGATAGTTACTGACCACCCTGAGCTGCTGCATAACTTCTTGGGAAATCCAGCTGTCCGTCATACTTCCATGACTCCAACCTATCTGAAAATCGCTTAACGCTCCGAGGCATGATTCTGTATCAACGTATGTAACAATCGGGTTCCGTTACATTGTCATAACATCATGTATTGATCGATATTCATGGGTGACCATGTTGACCCATCAAGTAGTCCACCTTCGGGACGGCAAACGGATTGTTGAGCCAAAATAGAAAGCCCCCCCCCCCTCGAAATACTGCGGTGATTACATTGTATTTCCACTCACTGGTCGGATAAGACTGGCGCTGGTCGATGTTAACAAACTTAGAAGGGAACGTATAAACAGACATCGCTGTCCTTTTCTGGAGCGAAGCGATCCACGGACCCCCGCGGCCGCCTCGCTCCCTCTGCATCTCCCTCGCTAGGCCAAAACAGCTGGCGTTTTAATCAAAGTGAAGGTTTAATAAGCAACTCGAGAGAAGGAAAATAAACAAACCCCATATAGTCCTTAAACTGTTTACTTAGGGAAGCTTTAGGGTCCCTTCCAGAAAGTCTTTTAAGAGGATGATGCGTTCTGTTCGGGCAGAGTTTCCGAGTTGTCGTCCGGCAGCGGCTGTTGTGTTTGTGTAGCAGGCGACGGAACCTTATTGCTTCGTTGTGCTCACAAATGTACATTTCACGCCAATATGGCACAAGCATGAGTGATGGAGGAAGCCAAGAAGAGCTATGCAGGGGGGGGGGTAAGAAACAGGAGTGGAAGTGTCTGCTTGAGTGGCCGCGCATGGCTTTGTGGTGGGTTGGCACAGCCAGTGGTGGTTACATATTTAAATAGGGAGCCCCATATGCAAATGCAGGTGGTTAAGCTGTTTATTGGATGTTACCCTGGCCTGGTAGCTTCAAGTAAACCAACGTTCATCTCGCATTCCGTTTAATGGCAAGGTGGACCTTATCTACGTTCGTTGGATGAAGAAGAGCGGGATGCAGCTTCTGTTACATTGTCGCATGTACATCTAGCACAGGTGTTCACCCCGTTCATAAAAACACCAGAGGGTAAGACGCCGCGCTTGATTAACCCCTATCTATACTTCCAGGACTTTAGCCCATAAAGACCAATGATGGCTTGTGCGCTGAGAACTTTCAGAGCTTTAAAGACTCTGTGCCGTAATGGCAAGTCCTACATACCTACCTTCAGTCTCTCTGACGGATCTTCTGCAGGACGATGATAGTTAATACTCAGATTCCATGCCGAACGCAGAGATAGACAGACTGATTACAAGACCCAGCTAACGCTAGACAAGTACATGCGCAGCTGTCGGTACCCCCATCATTAATAACGTTTTAAGCGGAAAACCTTTCCTCCCTGACTATCCTTCCAAACCATAGTGGGTTTTTTTTTTACTCGTTTTTTTTACAATTCTCTTTCTTTATTCACGAATTTTATTACGGAAAAAGTTTAACCTCTGACTGCTGAGATCGAGCACGGTTTTGGAAGTGCGTCCCCGAGGGCGAGAGATTTCTTTTCTTTTCACATCAGTTAAAAACCCAACTTGTCCCAGTTCTGGCCAAAAACCGCGAGGCTTCTGGGGTATATATTCTGCTTCTGAGCTAACATACAAAGAATGAGGTTTCTGCTTTCAGCCTTCGAAAGCCCATCCGATTTTTTCCACAGGATAATAGCAAATTAATAACTTGTTTTTCTTTTTTTTTTATAACTTTTTTTTTTTGGATTTGCTGCAATATTTCCTCTTTTTCCCCCAAAAAATTAAAGGAAATCTTTGCAGTACACCGTGTGCTTTTCTGTTCTACTAAAGTCAGCATAATCATCCCTCCGGTGCTGGAAACAAAGCTGAACTTTTACACTTTACAGTAGGTGAAAGAAGAAAAGAAATCTCCCTCCGTCTCCTCGAAATAAACCAATAAACCAAAAAAAGACATTATATATTATATTATAAATGTGCAATAAACTGAGACAACCTCTGATACAGCCTGAGCTGGGTGTTTTACGAAGTGGACCAGATTAAAGTCTGATTCAATTGACCGTGGCTGAACACCTAGGGAGTTGACCTTGTGGAGTAGACCTGATATTGTTCTCAAATCCCTGCTTGAATACAGGTGACTCCTTAACCCACATTTTCAAAATCGATGGTAATTCTGCTTTCTGTAGATACATTAGAATCGTCTCATAAAGTTTCCAGCTACAATTTGTATTTTATAGGAATGATTTCCTCAGTAGAGTGAGGCAATAAGTTATTATTCCTATCGTATGGTTTGCTTTTCGTGTTCCGGGCTTAGTTATTGGACTCAGGCAGGTCCTTTCTAAATGTAATTCCAAGTCGAGTAAAGTCCGCTCTGTGGGCAAGTGCTTTGTACGTGGACCTCCTGGTGGAAGAACAGATGGAGAAAGAATTCAATGAGCAAAAGACAGGTCCAAGTTGACATTTGGAATGATGGGAGTTGTTTCATTGATAGATACATTGTAACAAACACATCTTTTGATGGATTTAATGAAGATATCGGTGTTTTCTCAGAAGAAGGTGGACCTTGGACGGAGCTTCTTGTTGCTCCTCTCCCACCATGCGTTTTTCCAGAGCGATGGCGGTGATCATTTGCCAAGCGAGCCATGGAGCTAAATCTGTCCATCAAGTACCAAAAGAAACAATATTACCAATTTAACTCATTCTGACAGGTTCAGCTGCCATGAATTCTCCATTAATCAGGAATAAGCGACGCGGAGCAATTAAAGAATAACAAACCAGATGTCTTGACGTTGCGGAGCGGAGAGAGAGAGGAGAAAATCATCAAATCCTTTCTGATTCATTTTCAGGAACGGAAAAACTTTTTTTTGTGGCGGAGTTATTTAGAAGAAGAGTCACAATAAGAGTAATTACGATGAAGAAACGCTATTTTTGTTTGTTTTGCTGGTAAATGAAACATAAAAAGCATAAAGAAGTCCCAAAATGTTTTGCCCGGACTTGTCTTCTGATAATAAACCATACAGATCTGGCCCACGGACGAGAGAAGTTACAAGAGGCCAGAATCTAACACTAGAGGGTCAGAGGCTGAGATGGAAGGGAAGGACGTTTTACTGAGAGGTTGGTAGATAAGTGGAACAGCCTCCCAGCAGAGGGGGTAGAGGGTAATACAGTGAGGGGATTAAACATGCGCTGGATAGACATACGGCTCCTGAATCTAAGACGAGACCAACGACTGATTAAGGTTTGAGGTTTGAATAGATTGTAAGCTCTTGCCTTTATTTATCTTCTGTCATTGAAATTCCCTGGTAATAAATCTCGGGGAATATGTTCAGAATTACCGCTTAACGATAAACAGTAGACAAGTAGAACAACGTTTGGTGCGTTTTTTTTTTCCGATGAACTTTCAACCCATTATTTTTTTGTAATTTTACCAAAAAACTGAGCTCATTGCCCGATAGGGTTTCCATCTGTACGTCCGATGAGATCATCACTCATAAAAATTCCTATATCGTGCGGCAGGATAATAAGACGGCCGACCTACGTCATTTAAACACAGACTATATATCTTTTTGTGGGCAGTTTAGAGGCCCCGGCTGATTGGGTGAGATGTTGCCTTGGGGGGGGTGGTTCAGACCAGACAGTCCAAATCAGCTGATTCAGAGACCCTTTAAACATTAACCCTTTTATAACCACAAGCATTTCACTAATGGCAGCAGCCAAATGGCTCTAATGAGGGTCCTTATAAGAACCAGGACTTGTGGAGATGTAAAGATATTCCGAACAAAATCACCTGTATTCAAGCAGGGATTCCAGCTGTGATGTAGCAGGGAGAAAAACACCAATTTGGATGCTATCATTAAATCAGAGTAGGGTATATAGGAGTTGGCTCCAGAACCCCGAGAACCTGCCCATAAACCCGAGACGGACCTCGAGAATCTCCCTATTGACCCCAAAACCATGAGAATTCGCCCGATATTCCTCCGAGACTCTTAGAATCTACCCATTCACCCTGAGCCCGGCACGTTCCAGGTATGCAGATAAAGCTACACCGGTCATATTGTGAACCCCATTTATAGAACATGCGCCATTAATAGTCATACTCTCCATAATCAGGTTTTTAGGCAGATTTCATACTAGTGGTTTTTTATGCTGGGGGGGTAACAGCCGCTGAAAAGCGTAAGATGAGATCAGGAATCATCCGTTTGGACGGAGAGCGGTTATGAAAGCGACGCTTGCCGTGAGCTCATTCTTTGGACCGCGTCCTGTGGGTTCAGACGCTGGAAGAACATTTTTTTGCACAGTAGCGCATTTTAATAGGAAAGTCTTAACTCCTCGAAATGTTTGCCTTGGCTCCGAGGCGACTCTCCTCCTGCCCCCGTCAAGGTATATCTCAAACCCTCCTGCCCCCCAGAGGAACATTCCCCGCTTCCTCTCCCCAGACCAAATCTACTTTCTTTGGCTCGCATGGCGTTTGCTACCATTCATCATTCCGCGTTTTTTGGAGAAATATCTGCTCCTTTTGAAAAAAAACAGGAGACTTTTGCGAAATATCCCGATAATGCGTCTGCCTTCTGTTTAGCGGCTGCTATAAACCCCGGCGGTAAATCCCAGCGTGTGCTCCGCAGGAGGGTTTCAGCCGCCGAGCTCTCGCCTTTGTGATCGCTGACAATGAACTCGCCGCGTCGGGATAATTCGCTGACTGCTGCGTTTCTTTTACCGGCATCCCACTTGGAGAGGGGCTCCTAATACCCCACAAACCCCGCATATAAATCATGCATCTCGCAGTTACATGCATCGCCCGCAGCCTCAATAAATGACCCTGTTTATTTTATTGGAGTTTCTGGACGATCTTGGCATGATGCATTTCACAGCCCCGTTCGGCCCCCGTCTAGTCGCCCGTTTCTCCTGCTGTAAAGACTCAAAGCTTAATCAGTCGTTGGTCTCGTCAGGAGCCATATGTCTGTCCCATGCATGTTTAATCCCCTCGCTGTATTACCCTCTACCACCTCTGCCGGGAGGCTGTTCCACTTATCTACCACCTTCTCCGGTGTAGAACTCGTGGCAGACATAAACTAAGGATGCATTGTCATTTTTGCCAAGAGGGGCTCTGAAGAGTCCAACTATTTTTGGAAACAATGTAATGTGATGAGGATACGGTACAATACAAGTTTTTATTAAAGATGAGTTGTTTTTGTTACATTATAAGTCAATGTTTCCAGGTAACGTCTCTATAGTAACGGCAAATAAGAAAAAAAAAATCAATTCCTAAATGAGCTAATTTTATATCGTTTAATGGGTGTTACTTCCATATTTGAGGAAATGACTGATCGTTCTGAGCCAAGCCTTTCCATCACACGAGCCGGAGTACACGCTCAAGTCCCTTGTGATTTAGGAAGCGGACCCTCGCTAACCATAGAGGCTTTCGTTGGCTCCCTCTCACTTATTAGCTAAAAACCCAGAATTCACAAGTTCTAAAGCAATTACGGAACGGCAATAAATTCATTATTTTCAGAGGTAGAAGCTTTTTTGGAACGCGTTCCATGGTGAGTTCCGAAAACCACACTCGGATTTTTTGGTCGCTTCCTTTGCCAGTTTAGCGTTCGGTTCACATCCTGGAGACTTTTTAATTCTTGCCCAATTGTTGACAGAAGAAAAGCACACTTCGGAGACGTCGGTTCAGGCAAATCCCTGAAGGACACGTTAAGAAAATATTGCTTGTTTCTGAGCAAAAGGGGAAGCCGGCGGTGAAACGAGATCAGACCAAAGTGTCCAAACCAGGTTTCAGGGCAGAGGTTTCCCCGTCTTCTGCTGCCAAGTATGGGGAAAGGGATATTCTTTCTATGTGAACCTGCTGGTCGGCCTCAAGTCTCTTGGCCTGAATCTTGGCCAAACTGGGGATTTTTTGCTTATCGCCATTTTGGGGCAACCATGAAGGGTTCTCACAAAAAGCAGCCTAGACCTTGGGGGGGGGTAAGTAGGCAGAAGGATGGGGTTCTTTCAAGCCCAGAGATACCTCTGCTAGATCAGATGTAGACAGCATTAAGAAGAACCATAGGTGAGGCTCATGGATCATGCTTTCTATAGTGGTTACATTTTCTTGACCATCAATACCTGGCTGTTACCTGGAGTTATGGAATAGTAGAATGTTTAGGACGTGTCTTCTCCATTCTCCATCTGCTCCCCGGAATTGGGGAATTCAGAGCTTGAGGGCCTCGTTTAGCTGTCCAAGCCAAGATCAGACAGAAACCTCATCCTCCATGCATGACGTGAAACCCTGCCATGATCTGGTTCTTCACGTGCCTTTCCTGATGACATTAGCTGGATTTACTCGCTGGTATTACATCAATCGAAAGTCCCTGGAGAACGTTTAAAGTCGGTATGACTTTAGGAGGTTGGAGTACATTTGGCTCCATTCTGTGTACTGGGGCATTGGTAGCCATAAGGAGGACCTCATGACTCGAGGCTTCTCTTCTTCTCACGCACTTATCTTTGTTTCGGAGAAGAATACCTTTAAACCCTTTTAAAACTGTATTTTATATTTGCCGGTTAGCCAACCCATTAAATTCTACTTGGGTTTCACCGAAAAGCCCCAATTAGTTTTTAATTGGAGAAAGACCCAGAAAGCGACTAATTCCCGTTTAATGATCTCTCGCCTCTAACGTTACGGCGAGTGGAGCGGTCGGAAACCCAGTGGAATTTATTAACATCTTTCCCGTGGCAAAAGCTCAAAATCCGAGTTCGTTGCGGAGGTCCAGCGGTGTACGGAGCGCCCCGATGAGCTCTCATGAATATTCAACCCAAATTTCCTTTGGTGGCGCTGAGGGACGCGTCTGGCGTTGCCAAGAGGGGCCAACGCTCTTCTTAACTCTTCATGTGCCGGCACGTGCTGTTCTTTGGACAATAATGATGTCATACGGCTGCTTTTGAACCATAAACAAACCTTTTCTGTTGCTATCATTAGTAAGAATGTATTTTTTAGGTCTTTTTTTTGGGGGGGGGTGCAGTAGGGGTCCTCGTATCTCATGTTTATTACAATGTTTACTCCGTCAATAAGGAAGCTCTGGATGAGGGATTTTGGGACATGATGTGACCTTAGAATGTGGTAATAATAACCAAACCCAAGCCAGGGATTTCCAAACAAGACGAAAGGAAACTCAACAACTTGCACGGGAAAGACGTTCTTGCGGTTTTACTACATATTTTTTTCATTTAATATTATTTTTTTGCAAATTTTATTCCATATGGATCTTAAACGCTCGCCGACAGCGTGCGTGGAACCCATTACCAAGGGGAAAAAATAATCTGCGTTTCTAGAGACTATCAAAACCATATTTTTGAACTTATGGAGTCCGTTTTGTTTCATCTGGAATACAGGTTAACTCTTTAAAGTACCGATGAAGAAGCTGGTAGCAAAATGGGTTAAATCCCCCCCAAAATAGTTTTTTTTAGGGAATGCATTTTGAAGCGATCAGCATCTTGCCGTTTAATCCCCCTAACAATCGGTTCCTGCCGGGATGAAGGGCAGGAGGCATTGGTGGGAAAGAAATGTTTTGCCAGATTTTAAAAACAGCAAACCCACCCCCCCGTTAAACAGCGTGTTTTTGACTCAGAATCAGCGCCCCCCCCCCCACCTCTCCTCCAACGTCCCAGAATCGGAAATGTTCTTTCGGGTTTTTTTTAGGTTTTTTAATCCGTTTACTTGAAATAGTACCTGTGTACTTCCCTAATCATTATTATCATCCAAATCATCCAAAAAAGGTTTTTGCAGATGAAATTGGTTTTTTTACATAAATTAAGTAGGAAAAGCTCAAAAATAACCTATTTTTATGACCTTTTTGGGTCATATGTAGGAAGGACAGTTCTGAAGCCATGTCCTAAATGTAAAGGAGCAGTTGCCATGGCGACCAATAGAATGTTGGTGCTGACTGCTCCATATTTCGATGCTTTGGCCCGTGATGGCTCGATTTTGGCCAGTGGGTTTCTCGATCCCAAGACCTTTCCCCGGGTGCCGGGCCTTGACCTTTATTAAATATTCTGAGACGTTATGATCTCCTCGTTAGTTGAGGATTAAACTTCACGCTCACTTCACTGGGTTTGAAAAGCTTTGCCAGATGACATCATGCAGCTCGCGTCGGACGGCGAGGAACAACCTTTCGTGACTTAAAAGTCTTTCGTGAGCAGAAAGTACAAAAATATTCCTTTCTTTCTTTTTTTTTTTTAATTATAACGTTTCATTTTTAGAAAATAGAGAATTTTTTTTACCGAGTCTGGATCTGATTTTTTTTCGGCGTTGATTTTGGAGGCTTCTAATAATTTATTGTGGGTGCCTGTTGTTGGTCCGCATGTCCCTTGTGGGCCATTGTAGTAGTTTGGCTGGATTGGTTTTGGGGGGGCTGCCCGTCCCTTGTTTTTGGTAACAGCCTGGTGGGACATGTGAGAGATCTGATCCAACAGGGAATCCGCAAACGTCCAGCGAAACCAAGACCAACCTCTACTGAACTCTAATCCATCCGTATCAAAAGTGTTTAACCCTTCCCAGCTTCCATCAAAATGGGACAAAGGTGATCTTTTATTGGGCTCGGAGGTCTCTCCTTCAGAAAGAGATATCGTCGGAGAGTGCGGCACCTTAATAAACCTTAAATAAATCTGCTATCTCGATTTCCTATCAGTATTCCCTGCGCAGGTATCTCCAGAAACATTGTTACCGCGGTGACTTCTAATCACGGTACATGTATGACTTCACTGATTACATCCGTGTAGAAATGCTTTACTGATTAAAACAGGTTTTTTGAATTATAATGAGGTGGGGGGGGTGGATGACAATTTAGAAATTTAAAATTCCGAAAATATGTGAGCCGGAGGTACCTGAAATAAGTAATTAATTTATTTTATAATTTATATTAAATTTACATTAAAAAAAACCCTCGTATTGGAAAATTGATCGTTTTTGAGGAGTGTTTGCCGCGGAACCCTTTTGGATTGGGAGAACTCGACCTGAGGTTGATCGCGGGGTCGGAGAACCTGTTAAGATCAGCCTTGGCTTTCCCAAGAGTTCCAGGCTTTAAAATTCCAAGCGATCTTCTGCAAACCATCACAATAAATCTGAGGAAGATACTTTGTTCCTGTCCAATAAAGAGGGTTTGGCCGGGACTTTTGTTCCTCGGTTTGACAAGTATATTTTCGGGCGTCCGTTCTGCGCGGAACGATTTATTCCCCCGGATTTAATAGCCCCGGCTTAGCTGTAAATCTGAAAGCCATGTCCACTCGAGCGTCGCTTTGCCCTCTGTTAATTCAATCGTTTGCAGCTGGAGCAGCGGACACGGCTTTTCATGTGAAGTGGATTCTTTCCGCTTATAAAAGTGAGCGTTTTACTGTACCCGCCGCAGCTGCTTAGACCACAAGTGCTTCCTCTGTTTTTCTACGAATGCGCCAAAAAAAAAAGTGCATTCTGAAATAATGATGGGCAGAGTCCATCAAACCACAAAAAAGAAAGACGCTGCCTCATCTGTGCGGAGAGGCGTCCGGTCCGGGCGAGTCACAGGACGTTCGAACAGATTGGGTCATTTATTGAGTGATCTCACTAACATGGCGTTTCATCAGATGTCCGGATTGATGTTCTCAGTGGCCATCAACAAAGGCTTAGTAGCCAGTGTGTTAAAAGGGTAACAACGACAAGTAGGATAGGGGGATGGTGGGTGCTTCCAGTTGGCCAGAACATCTGATGGAGCGCCAAGTATCTCCTACTCTGATCAAGTGATAGATAAGTCCTTCATTTTACTACTGGATTAATATACATAAGAAGGGTAAGCATGTCTAACTCCCAATCAAGTGGAGTGTTCATACTCGGATGGTCCTGGGAAAGTCTAGGCTCATAGGCCAACTTAGTTCAACATGCCAAGGGAAAGGCGCTTGACTTAGAATCTATAGGCCTTTGGAAACTCTTGTTTCTCCATAAAGAGATTGAAAGATACTTGTGTAGGTCAAGAAACGACTCCATCCTTCTCCACTACATCTCCATCATGGGGCTACGAGCTTAAAAAAAAAACGAGGACATTTGATAAACAGTTTAGTTGTGTGGCCCCTAGAAATGACTTGGGCTCTATGGCTTCCGTTACTGAACAGTGAAGAAGGCAGCCATGAGTGTTAATCGTTGTCACCGTTATGACCCAGAGCCCCATTGGGATTAGGCCACATGGAGGTGTCAGATCCTGGATGTTGGCCTCTGTCTTGGAAAGGAGCCAGAATGAAGAATCTATCGGATCAAACGCAAATCCGTGTTCCGTAGTTCCGTGCGTCTTGTAATCACAAAGGCCGCGCAGGGCAGGATACATCAGCTCTTTCCTAATCCACCGGCGGTCAGTCGTGTTTAGTTTTAATCTCATCTCTCCAGACTTACGCAAACAAATGCGATCAGAAGCTGTGATAATTAATCCGCTTTGAGCCCTTTGAGGATGAGGAAGATCTGTAACACATACCCCTCTGGGGTCAACATTCGCTCCCCACCGCGAGACCGGGAAGTGGAATTAATAGGTCGATGAGGATCGGCTTGACCCCACCTTAACAGGTCAAGATACTGCCAACCAAGTGCCAAGCAGTACTGCTTCGATCAGTCTTACCTTGGCAGGTTTCCATGAGAATCTCCTTTTTCTTACCAAAATTAACTTCTGATATGAAGTCAGAGAACGTGATGGGATATGAACTCATAGCCCTTCAGCCATGAGCCACGGTGGCTTCCTTATACCTTGGGCTGAATTTATAATCAGAAGAGCCACTGGTTCCTCTATAAGCATGGATGTTCCTCGTATCCTCCATGTTTACCACCCTTCGCTGGAGTGGAATATTTTTTTTTTTTGGAGAAAAAAAAAACATTTTAAGAAGAATCCATGTTATTCCTTAAGCCGTTGTTCCAGTGACCACCTAGCCAATCATTTTTCTTATTCTTGTGAAAACAAATACTAAGTTTCGAGTAACGTTTGAGTGCGTATAATTGAAAGGGGAAATCTGCATTATCGCATCGGCAATCAGAAACAGATGGGTCATTAAAACATGTTCAGCTGTCAGATGGGGTAAGAGACGGTTCCTGATTTATTAATCCCCCCCATATCCTGTGACCCAATGTAATCGTGTGACCTCATTCCCATTAAAAGGAGCAGGGGGGGGTTGTTTGGAGAATGATCTAAGCTTCCTGGAAAAGCAAATTAATTATTATGTATTTATTTCGGGAGACAAATATCTCATTAATTTATATTTAAATGACTGTGTGGCAGGATTAAGTGCGGCAAGACATAGGGGGTCTCGTGTGCTGAAACTCTAATTATTTGGCAATCAGCAGAGCTCCGGTGGTACGGGGAGTGGGGAATGATGTTCGGCGTTAAAATGGAACAACTGAGCCGAAGTTAAAATGCTTAAAATTAATACATTTTTTTCATTTCAAGTTTCCCCCATTAATGACTTGAAATGTTATTTGTTTTTAGCCAAAATTGCAGTGTGCGGGGTGTGGGGGGGTGAGTGTGTTAATGCTGATTTGGTTCTAAAGGAAAAACAAAGTTTCAGTAATTAGAAAGCTTTTTGAATTAAAAAAAAACCAAAAAAACGGGATTTTTTACAAAAATATACTAAAGCAATTTGCTTAAATTGGTTAGGAAATTTTGAAATTTTTTGGAAAATCATCCTAAAAGTTTATTTATAAAATTGGGAAACTTTCTATTTTGAACAGGTGGACATTAATTAGAAACACCTGTGTTGTGCATGATGTCATGGAACAAAACAGGGGAGCGGTGGTCGATTTGGAAATTAGAAACAAACACCAAGAAAATTTTCTTTTAAAAAAAAAATAGATCTTAACAAAATTAGCACAATGCTTTTTATGTTCTGATGGTGTTTTTTCTACATTTATTTCTCCTTAAATACCTAATAATACAAGTTTATCTTCTATCCTTTAACATTCCCAGTTGCTGTATCCCAGTTGTTGACCTCCAAGATGGTTTAACTCTTTCTACCGGGACGAGTGCCATTTTTGTTACATATAATAATTTATTATTTCCTTAACTTTTCCCCCCAAGATTATGGATCTGTTCTTTTTATTATTATTATTATTTCTTGAACAACGCAATTCCGTAAGATTAAGAAGTAAAAGCCTTGACATTTTCCATGTGTTTACTCTAGATAAACACATTCCTTAAATAGGCCACAGAAATTCGGGGGGGGGAACTCCTTTCAATGATCTTCATTCATATCCTGTGTTTTTGATAAACAGATAAACATCGCAGATCTCCATTACATGAAACAATGACAATAATACATGTTTGTCGTTGCAAAAAATAATAAGCAGCTTCTACATGTGGTTCTCGTTGGCTCTCGACGTCTCGATAGTTTTCTGTAAAGCTTAATCTGGCGCAGGCTTGGGTTGCGCTCTCCGTAAGGCACCTTGACTGATCTTGACATGCCCCAAATTAAGAGATTCGGAAGAAAAAAAGTAGCCAGTCTATGAAAAAAGATAACTTGTGGGTTTTTTCCCAATCTAGTTTTCATATCTTATGGAAACTCCCAAATCGATGGGTGATAAAGAGATGAAAATGCCAAATGTCACGTTATTTTATGGGTACTGGTGTAGAGTCTGCCCGTCCAGTTGGTTTTTATACAATGTATTTGCGCTTCATTCATTCATGTCTTCAGATCGTCTTGGTTTGCTGGATAAAACTAGGAAATTGCTGTTCCTCACCCTTGAGGAACCATTTGACTTAAAGAGAAAGTTACTAGGGTCACCTCATCGTATAACGGACCTACGCCGGCTAAGCCCGTGCCTAACGCCGCGTACAAAAAACTGTTTTAATTACATTTCAGTTCCTTCTTCGTATTTTGGATGTGCTGAAAGCACCATCTTGAATGATCCAGGACTGTGATGCCGCAGGAGATGAAGATCTTCTGTGATGTCCATGTCCAAGGTGTCCATGATGGTCTTCTTAAGTAACTGAGGTGTTCCTTCCAACCATGAAATCGGTGACTTTGGTTCACATTCACTGTCGAAAAATGCACTGCAAGGTCAGCCGGCGACAAGAATATTGATGGGCAGCCGCCGTTCATTCATAATTATGAACCAGGCCTCCCGAAGCATTGAAGAACCTGACACCGTCTTACCATCTCTGGAACAAATTCCATGTAATTGATAAAATGAGGAGGCAGCTTAAAGGGCATCGTTGAGTGATAAATCACCGTCCTTCGGTTGGGGGGGGGGATGAGTCGCTCCCGTATTATCCAAACCATTGTTTATGGAATATCTCAGGCTGTCGCGTGGAGTCGTTCTGATCCAAGCTGGACACATAGACCTCCAGTCCCCCGCACTCCAGTCCAACACAGCGATAATCCCATGGGGAACCCAAGTAACTGAGCCCATTTATAGAGAGGCTGCTGTAAAACCTCACTGCCTTTCAGCCCTAAGTAAATACGAAGTTCGGATGAAGCCGTCGCGGTGCAGTATTACAAAAAATACAACGGATTCGACCTAATGACTGATGCTTTGGGCCAGCAGTAATGATGTTAATCCACCAAGTTCAGATGAAGTCATTGCCTAGTAATAAAATGGAAATATGACCCAATCCTCGTGTATTAAATGAACATTCCTGATTATTGGATGCTCAGTAGCCCTCTGCACTGGTGGGAAAGGGGGAGGTTATTGTTCCTATGAGCATTACGGGGGCTTTTAGGGCCGTAGAACCCTGCGATCCCCTCATACCCAGCAAACATTCTGACCTCCTAGAAACGAGGGGCATCAGGGACTGGCCAAACTAACCAGGGACACTTGGCATGTATGGCTGGGTATATTCCTTTACTTGTGCGCACGTTTCACTTTTGTTGTCGTGTTTAGCCAGAGCTCACCATTGTTTAACGTCAGTTGTTTGTTCATGCGCTAATCTGACAAAGGTTTCTGTTTACACATCGGCGCCATCGATCCCGCATACAAACCACAGACTATTTACAAATCCGCTTTCCAGAAAATCCATTTTTGTGATAATTCGGTCCGTGTTCTGAGAAAATTATTAACTTTTATTATTTTGGGTTTGAGGAACCCAGACGCTAAAACGCAACAGGAAGTCTGTCCGTCTGTGTGTATTTTATAACTGATGTCATACGACAACATGTAGACTAACCGGATACATTTCTGCCATAAAAATACCCATTAAAGATGAGATTAGCAGCTGTATACTCTACTTCCTGTGCTTCTACTTCCTTAATCCGCTCACCGGCGGTTGGCGGTAAAAACGCCCAGCAGCTGTAGATATGAACCATAGAGATGTCCTTGGAGGATTAACGAGGACGATCTGATCGAGCGACTCCTCTCTATGGTGCCGAGGAAATAGAGGCAGAGACGGGGATGTAACTGCTAAACACAGCAATTCCAACCAGCGTGAAAAATATGAATATTTTGGGCCGCGCGTCTTTCGCTGGCATCACAGGGGTTAGCGCTCAAGAGCTATACAGAGCTCAGCTTTCCCGTCGTTTTGTTGAGGTGGGCCGCGGGCCGCCCCCCACTCCAGCGCCAGAAGATTTATTCGCTAATCCACTTAGAGGTAACGCCACCTGCAAGCCTTTAGAGCGCAGATCATAAATCACGCTAACCTATTTAAAACGTCGAAACGCGCAGATTATGTAACAAACAGGAAAAAGCCGACTCCGAGAGGCCGTTATCACGTTGATTCGTTCAATGGCCCCATTCAGATAGAGAGACTTCCCCCCCCCAGTGAAATAGTTTTAGTATGATTAGAGGGGGCCATAATACATAAACGGAAACATATGTGCATGCATGTCGGCAATATAGTTTTAACGGGGGGGCATTAACCTTTAAAATGCCAGGGTGGGTGAGCAGTGCATTGGCTCGTCGTCCATTATTTAGGAGAAATGCAGATAAAAACCCCTCTAATACTTAAAACATCTGCAGCCTGTTAGCAGCTATTGGTGTAACTGGGTGGGGCATTTAGAAGAATAATGGGGTCTTATTTGCCCCGTTTAGTTTATAAAGCCGTTTCCTGCTGTTTCTATACACATTATCGGGGCTTTTAGGGCTGTAGAACCCTGCGATACCCAAAAAACATTTTTTTCCTTTTTTTTCGTATTATTTATTGTTTTATATAGCGCCATCGTATTCCGTAGCGCTGATTCATAGCATTTATAGAAATGTGGCCCGGTTCCTGTAGTGTTTCGGGGATTCGGGGGATTCCGCGCTTGCCGTCCCTGGAGCGTTGTGAGCGTTACGATCGTAATTCCCGATCTGGTTCCCAGCCGTAAACCCCTAAAGCCGATCATAAAATAGAGCGGGAAGACTTCCAAACATTCGCTGGTATCCTGAACGTTTGCTTACATCATAACGCCGCTTCTGGAAGCCATTACCTTGGAAAGCGATTCATTGGGACGCGTAGCTTCATCAAAGCCGAGCTAATCCGGGCATCGGGCTCCAAGAACCTTTAAACACATCTGTCAGCCGTATAAACATTTCACGCTGCGTCCGTGCGCTCCGACGTATATCATTATTTACTCACAAGATACATTTCCTAGGAAAATCTGGAAATCCTGCAGAATATTGGAAGAAAAGCTAGAAGGAGCAACTCAGGAGACCTGTGAGACTATTCACTAAATTCCGAGTAATGCCAGGGTTCCAATGTTTTATTTAAGTCTTAATTGATCATATGTGTTATACATGAATTTTACTTTGAGAGATGGTGGTAGACTAATGGGTCTCTAACCACAAGAGCTTACAATCTGAAGATGTAGAAGGTGTTTTTTCTTGTGTATAAGATCATACAGGTCGAGGAAATCCCTTCCTTTGCTGTTTGATTATTTCTGTTGCCCCGTACCTTGGGGGTATTTAAAGGATGCGCTTTGCGAGGGCAAATTACCACCACAGCTGAGTGTTAAGGTCCTCCTTTCCCTGGGGCAGATTGTCTAGGCTCAGGTCACCTTTACTTTGCTCATGCGCGATTTAACGTCTGTGACGCTGGCTCCCTTTTCCGTATAACCTCCGTGTCGCCGTCAGCTGGCTGTTGAGTTGCGTCTCCGTCCCAGAGAGATTCCTGATGTTCTACTCGGCCGGCCGGCGACTTATCTGCCTGGGGCTCCCTTTTACGACGTGGAAGATGGCGGCGTTCTCAGTGTCTGGAGACATTCTTACATAGAATCCCCCGAGCAAAAGAGTTCTAGAACTTGGCAGCAGATAGAAGACCATCTTTTCAAGATAGACCAACGTAGGGTCGTCCGCCTCGCGTTCCAGTTCTTCTAGAAATCCAGAAGCCCATTTTTGTTTTTTCTCAATGAATGATATCACGAACCAATCAAAACTCAAGACATATCAGCTTCATAACCACGGAGCGGTAACCTTTCTACTTCAATTAAAGTTACAGACGCTTTTTAATCTCCTGGGGGTATTAATTTCACTCGCCCCCCCCTCTGACTCGTAACGACCCCGAGAAGGGTGAATACAGGAGGAATGTGCCGGGTTTTTTTGGAAAGTATTTGGATTTATTTTTTTTTTGATCCAAATCAAGGCTTTCAGTGTCCAAATATAAATAGACAGATGGGGATTTGCTATGGAAGTGGACGCTCCTGCCCGGTGGTACATCCTGCGGCGAGCTATTAATAATCCCGCGGAGGGATAAGGCAGGCATTTGCTCAGGATATAGTAAAAGCCCCCCCGATGCATATGTTCCTGACCGCAAAAAAAAAATGTTGTGTTAAGCCGAAAAAGTACAAATTTGTCAGGTTTCAACAGAAATACCGCCTCACACCTCCTAATAGACTCTGAACTAACACATTCAGACCACAAAGTTCACCTTGAGGTTCCTTACGTGGAAATTTTTATTTTTTTTAAATGTTTTTTTCCTTCGTGCAAATGGACGTAGACAACGCTGTGAAAGATGTGCTTGATTGATGTGCAGCCTACGGTCCTGGCCACGTGGCTTCACGAAAGGGGGGAACGGGAGGACATCTGATGTCTTGTAGAACATCAGATTCCATCGGTGGTCTCTCGGTATGGAGGTCGACCTCTCAAAATGGGAACATCGATACAACTCAGGTGGAGAACACCGTTCTTTTCCACTTAAAAGTCCATTTTTGGTGTAAATAATGGGAGGCCAGCCTTACGTTTTACAACTAGCTGGAGAAGCATCACGGGTGCCTCGTTCTAAGAGACATGGACCTCCTCTAAACCTGTTATTGGCGTGAGAGGTGTCATGGGAGCCACCAACCTCATCTATACCTGTTAAAGAAGAGACTCGTTTTAAGAGTGAGCCATGTGGACTTGAAGCCTCCATTTTTACGTTCTTGGCTACCAGTAAGGCAGGTGTGGACCAGTATTTAGCGATGCGTCTAATAGGACATGCGCTGTATATGGCTGAACTCCATTAGCTTCGGTGTCACAATTTGTTGAGTTAAAGCTGCTTTGGTTGGGGTTGTAATCCTTATATATAATCCCCCCCCCCCATAATATAGACCCAGTTTTTTATTATTATTATTATTATTATATCCTATTATTTTATTTTCTTATTTGTAATATTTTTATTATTTATTAATTTTTATTTCTTGTATTTATTTTTCAAAATTTTCTTTGGCTCTGAGTGAATTACAAACGATTCCCGAAGGTTGTTGCATAAAACGAATGTACGAATCTGTACGATGTAACGTCTGTTTATTGAAAAAACTTGAATAAAATGATGTCAAAAAAATGAAGCCCCCACACCTTGCGCCTCTTACCATGCCCCAAACCGTGAACGATCCAATTACTGCTGTTTAACCCTTTGTGAGTATCACCCAGGTATATTATGGACATCTCTAACATGTGTGATCTCGTTTTAGGGATCTACCTCTTGGATATTGTCTACATCGACTCCGCGTACCCGGCCACCGGCAGCATCATGGAGAACGAGCAAAGGTCCAACCAGATGAACAACATCTTGCGGATAATCTCAGACTTACAAGTCTCCTGCGGTTACGGTGAGTATAAAAATCCAAGCGGTTGGGGGGGGGGGGCGCAGATTTTATACCGTTTCCCCTTTATAGTGTAAATTACATGGCGGCTTAAACATGAATTTTAATGACAATTAATTCAGTTTTTCCCCGCTTTCCACAAATAAAATGTCCAAAGAAAGCACCTCTTTCCGCGTTCCAGCGGAGTCCTGCGAGTCAGTGGAGTCGGGGCAGCGGAATATTTAATGTGAAATTCCTCAAGGGCAATAAAAGTCTTATTTGAGGTCGAATTCTTGTGAGGTATACAGCCTCGCGGTGTCGTCTTAAGAAGACTTTTATTTCTTCTCTGACATAAAACGCGTCTCCCGCGGTGTCTTAGATCTCAACGTCTCTCCATAGACTTTCTTTACCCAGATGTTCCTCCTTGAGAGCGAGACGGGCTGCGATTTATCGCGTCTGTTTTAGAAGACAATGAGCCTGCTTTTTAAAAACGTAAAATGAGTTAAGCGCGAGCCTCAAGCCCAGTATGAAAAAAAAAACACGCCAAGGAATGAAAACCATTCTTCGGGGAGAAATAAAGTGAGAAGAGAAACTCGCTCCATTGCCGTATTTCTTTTATAGTGTTGGGGTTTTTTTTCTGCTTCCCATGATCCCTCGGCGGGGAATGTATCGGAATCCTCCTGTCAGCCCAAGCAGGAAGTTGTAAGCCGCTTCCTGTTCTCTCCTTGTGTCAGCCCAAGCAGGAAGTTGTAAGCCGCTTCCTGTTCTCTCCCTGCATCACCCAAGCAGGAAGTTGGAAGTCGGCTTCCTGTTCTCTCCATGTGGCAGCCAAGCAGGAAGTTGGAAGCCGCTTCCTGATCTCTCCCTGCATCAGCCCAAGCAGGAAGTTGGAAGCCGCTTCCTGTTCTCTCCATGTGGCAGCCCAAGCAGGAAGTTGGAAGCCGCTTCCTGTTCTCTCCCCGCCTTGTTTTAGCGGACAGCGCATGAGGCTCTAGCGCTAGAGATTGTTTCCAGCCGCGCAGGTCCCTCCGTAGCGCTATTATCACAGATATCTCAGGGCGACGGGCGATTTATACCCTGTGATGGGGCAGCAAGATGGCGGCTCCTGCATACAGCTCAACAGGGAGGGAGATCAGTTTGTTATATAACTACCCCCTGAAAACATATCCCTTACTAAGTAGCCGGGTGCTTATTTGTCTAAATACGGCTCATGGTTAAGGCTCTGGAATGGTTCATGGTTGCTCCTTATCAAAAAAAGCTAGAAAACTGAGCTCCAGACTTATATAAAAGCTGCTCACAGATGTTCCCAGACCACAAAAGTCTCTTGTTTAAAAGCTTCATTTGTGCAAACAGAGAATTCAAAACAGACACGTATAAGACACATCGACGTAATGACAGACTGACATAAACACTGAGCGACCCGCACAATCCTCTCCTCACAAATCACGTATCGGGATGTTTGGTCAGGTGGGACCGAGGAAAGAACGCGTTTGTGTAACCAAGAGTACAACTCTGACAGACCCACCAGGAGGCCACTACCTGTAAACACCTCCGCTGATAAACTGGTGGCCCCTCCGGCTACAAAGGCCATAAGATAATGGTTAGAACGCCGGGCAGCAAACTATAATCATATAGAGCAATGTTCAGACGGCATTCTAAACGAGCCGCTTCACCTTCTAGAACCTTCTCCGGAAAGAGCCTTTATAAATGCGGCTGCCGACACATTATGGGCGAGATGTGTTCAGCACGTAGACATGAATGGGATCTGACGTGAACATGCGCCGGCTCGCTCAGACTAAAAGCTTTAACAATTCCATGGAGAACGCAACCAACGCAGCAACATCTGAATCTCGTTCTCCCCAAAAAACAGGAGTCCGTTCGTCAAAATACAGAGATTCTCCCCAGATCATTCCCCCCAAGAAACGTCCGTCGAGGTTAGTCGAGATTCATCCACGTCGGGGCGTCGGGGAAGCCGGCTGTTTAAGGATAATTGGGTTGAACGGAAGGGTCGGTTATTTCGGGGGCTAATGATCCTCTTTACTCCGCAGACCACCTCGCCACGCTGCCCCACGTGCAGAAGTATCTAAAGTCCGGGTCCGTTACATCGAAGAGCTGCGAATTTCTGCTATGAGGCACGCATAACTTCAAGTAAGTCTACGCGCATATAAGGTTTCACATAATCTCACTATTGGGGTCCTGACTAAAGCTGGGGTCGCGGGGGGAATTGGCCTGGATAGGGTGGGGAGGAATTCTATTATTTGTAAGTCTGCCTGCTTGAATGGGAGACCACCTTAGACAATGGTCTGGTGGGCTTCTATCATGTAACACAAAGCTTTCTTTGTGTTACGGTATCGCATCAGCAGTTCCCCTTAGTATTGTGCTGGAAAAAGGTTTGGGGTACACCATGTTCATTGGGGGGACCAAGACCCCTTGGGCTAACCCTGAATACTTCTGCACATACAATAACCCCCGACTACCACCGTAACGTGTTACCACAGTCGAAGCGCTAAGCAACTTGGACTTTCGCATCTTTATCCCAGAAGAAGAATGGACTCCATAAAACAGAAAACTCACTCTAATTCTAAACTCATTTATTGTTAAGATGTATAAAATGATATCCTATTGCCTTGCTGACGTACTATTACCTCATGGTGTCCCGTCCTGTGGTGCTGGACTGGCCAGGTACACGTGGGGCAGTCTCAGAAGGTCCTGGGGGGGGTGGTAGAATGGGCTCAAGAGGCAGATGTCTCGTAATTACACCCCGTGACTGGGGTTAATTCCCCGTCTGAGGATCCGATCGAGAAACCACCAATGGCAGAGAGAGCTGGAGGCAACCCCAGACCCGTAATTAATTACCCCGAAAAAACCTTTTTAAATACTTGGGAGATGAAATAACTGTTTTTGTTTCCCATTCGTGTTTTTTTGGACAGAGACATTTACATAATTAAAGGTTGTTAATAAATGTTTGTTTAAGATGTTGACTTTTTTTAATGTTCCCACAGTGGTTTTCATGTTCCTCTGGTTGACCAGACCCCAATTTTTGCTTTGTGGCCCACCCACGTGTGTTTTGTAGCCACGCTGTCTGTAACTTACATCTGGACAGCCTCCGTTAGGGGAACAGTCCTAGCATTGTGGACTCCGCGCCTTGATGTCCAAAACCAAGGATAATTTATACCATTTTTATCATACAAGATGATCCATGGAGCAGATGGGAGATGAAGCTATTTTTTTTAGTTAGTTGTGTTGAGTTCTCGGCTATTTTTTCTTTTTAGTTACTTGTGTTCTGGGCTATTTTTTCCTTTTAGTTACTTGTGTTCTGGGCTCTTATTTTTCTTTTTAGTTACTTGTGTCTTGGCTATTTTTTTTTTTTAGTTCGTGCTTCTGGGCTCTTTTCTTTTTAGTTTAGTTCTGTTCTGGTATTTTTTCTTTTTAGTTAAGTTTCGTTCTGGGCCTATTTTTTCTTTTTAGTTAGTGTGTTCTCGGCTATTTTTTCTTTTAGTTCGTTGTGTTCTCGTCTATTTTTTCTTTTTTTAGTTAGTGTGTTCTGGGCTATTTTTTTCTTGTTTAAGTTAGTGTGCTTCGGCTTATTTTTTTTTGTAGTTTGTGTTCTGGGCTATTTATTTTTTAGTTGTAGTTGTGTCTGGGCTATTTTTTCTTTTTAGTTAGTTGTGTTCTCGGCTATTTTTTTTTTTAGTTAGTTGTGTTCTAGGCTAATTTTGTGGTTAGTTACGTGGCTGCGCAATAAAGTTTTTTTGGGGGAAATGTACAGTTCTTGAAATCGTCAGGATTTCCTCTGCCCACGCAGACCTTGTCCCAGTGGAGGTTTCAACTCGCCATATAAAAAAAAGACAGGAACACGGGGGCAGGAAGGGCGGCCAAGTGTTTAAGACTCGTCCGAAATGAGGAAAATAAACGTTCGCTTCGCAAGGACCAAAACTATGGTTGTTACCAGCAGAGATAAAAGATACCGAGTCATATAAGCTTTCAGGACCTCGGTGGTCTCTTTTTGAAACTGCAGAAGGGTTTTCTGAGGTCCCGGAAGCTTTACTGACGTTGCATCTTTTTCTGAAAAGAAATCAGCACCGCATACCTAGAACTAAGTAACCTCCGTGTTTTTGTGAGTTCGCTAATAACATTCATTTCCCAAACGTTTTGTTTTTCAGGCTGTCGTTGCGGATTGAGCCGGGAAGCAGCTCTCCCCGCTTGGTCTCCTCTAAAGAAGAACTGGCAGGTAGAAACGTTTTCATTCTTAAAAAGACAGAAATAGGAACAGTTAGAACATAACTTTCAATTTGGAGAACATCACTGTTGGGGTTCGCCTGGACCCTGAGATCCTCAGGCCCTCGTAGGGCCGTAACTGGTTAAATGCGCTTCTACTGGCCGGGTCCGGTGGGCTCCCTCGGCTCCCTCGGCGGGTCTTTCTAAAACTGACTTAAAGGTTCCACAATATGGCGTCGTTTCTTGACGTCACGTGACGAAAGAGAGAACCCAAGATCTTGTCCAAAGATTCGTAAATCCCCTTCGATTAGACCCCTGGGGAAAGAAGGACACCGGCGGCGGGCGGGCGGTCAACGAGTTCCACTCATTTACAAGAAACAAGGATACTTTGTGAAAACTCATTGTAGCAAGAACAGGAATATTACTTTTCATTGGTTGTAATGAGTTAACGTCTCCCATATTTTTAGAAGAATCAGCATTGGGTGTTGTAGCCGGACCCAGGGGCCAACCAGAAGGACCCATAGCTGCCACCTTCCTCGTAGTGTAGCCGCTCCGGGTCTCGTAGTAAGTGTGCTCCTCAAGGAGAACACGTCTCCCAGAGAACCCTTTGCCACCAGTAACAACGCACCAGTGAGCAGGACGAGTGACGCGTAAACTCAAACTCCGACGGCTTGGTGGACCGCCGATATAGTTAAATGTATCGGGATTCCGGTGGCTTGCTGGAGGAACCGGTAGAACTACGGAGCAAATAAACCTGTTTAGGATCGAGCCTTCAGAATCTTCAAGAGCTTAAATTCTGGGTGAAGAATGCACAGTTCAGCTTTTTCGGTGCAAAAAAAAAACAAAAACAAAGCTTTAATGGGGTTTATTTTAAAAGATTTAACAGAATATCTTCCCTGCAC
>VKOC01000654.1:0-15723 GCA_009364415.1 Spea multiplicata
TGTTACCATCTCTTATACATCCGTTTAAACAAACATTGTGGTAAATGTATTCCTATGGGGGGGAGAAAAACACTAAAAGCTCAAATCTAGACACCTGAAAAGTGGCATCTGAGACATCAGAGGAACTCCAGCTTTAAAAGACGGAGAGTTCTGGGGTGCTGTATTTGCTAATTTAGGCTTCTTCCTTACCATCGTGTATTATTAATGTTTTTATTACTATTTGTCATAGGAATCCCTGTGTCACACAGGACTAATCTGGGGCTTCCAAGTGACCTTTCACTAAGACAGACGTGAATATTCCAGTGGTTTAAAACCAGCTCATCTGGGTCACCGAATATGACTGCAGTGAGTAATGACATTTTTATCCTCCTAACTCATCTAAAGACGCTGGGGAGACTTTACTGTTATCTACAAACATTGCATAAGGCGGTGGAAATTACACCCTACTGAAACCTAGACACCTAGAACCTTCCGGCAGAGCAGAGCTTCAGAAATGTCTGCTTTGGGATTTTATTTAACAATTCTAATTCTAGCTTTAAATGGTCACTTAAACCGTATAAGTCCTCGACCTGCATCCGGAAAGAATCCACCTTCGAGATCTCCGGCCGACAAATTCTCCGTGTGACCCTCGCTTCAGTCTAACAATCTTCACGCCAGCAGCCCCTCTCCTTCTGTCGCATTCCCCTCAATAGATTGCAAGCTCACAAGAGCAGGACCCTATTCTCCTTCTGTATCAGTGTCTTTATGTGTGTTAATGTTATAGTTACTTTTAAAGTCCCCTATTGTAATATCGCTACGGAATCTACTGGAGCTCTAGAAATAGAATATAATGTAAAGTCATTAGTTTGTCATGGTCGCAGATCTTCTCCTTACTACTTACTAAGGATTTATACAGAATGAATCAAAGATTTATTTGTTACAACGATTGGTTCAAAAATCTCTTGCACATCTTAGAGTTTGTTTTTTGAAAGAAAGAGCACATATTGTTGCCATAAATAACATTGATTATATGTGATCAGAAATCCGCCGTGTGGCAGACCCGGGGGTTAATGTTGCTATACGACTGACTATTTGTAAGGTTGTTGAAACCTTCTGATTTTTCTTTCATAGTGCACACCAAAGCCAAGTTATCACTCCCATCACTTCTCTGTTGTTACCCAATTGGCCCTTTATATCTACTCCATCCTCCTGTTGTTGTCCTGTATGGCCCTTTGATCCACTCCAAATCCGCTGCCTGTGATTCCAATGTCCCTTTATCACCTCGCCATCACTCCTGTGTCCCATATGGCCCCTTTATCACTCCCAATCCACTCCTGTGGATCCATATTGGCCCTTTATCAACTCCCATCAACTCCTTGCTGTTCCTAATGGCCTTTATCACTCCCAATCGCCCTCTGTTGTTTCCAATGGCCCTATCACTCCTGTGTCCCAATGGCCCTTTATCACTCCCATCACTCCTGTGTCCCAATGGCACGTTGAGTTCGCTGATCCAAGTTTAAGTTTAAAAGGCTAATTTCCTTGTTTTCCATGAAAACAGCTCAGTGACCCTAAAGCTTTGAACGGTAGAGTGTATATATTTTATAATTATTAATGGATACTTTTGTAACAGTTTCACATCTTCAAAAACCATCTGGAAGAAACAGTAAAGTTCTCATCAAATTGTAGACAAAACTAATAAAATAAGTGTTTTGCTCAAAGCGATTTATGGAGCCACCAAACCGACCCCACTGCTCTTAAATATAATTATCGACTAAAATGCATACAAAGCGATGGAGTGAAAGTGAAAACACATCAGAATATACACTTTAACCCTTCAAAACACCAATATGCCAGAGTCTTTCATATTTAATTGGATATAAAATGAAAGGATTTTGTGTTACACAAACAGGTGTGATAATTCACGCTCGCACAATCACAAATACCCGGTTTTTTTTTAAACTTTCACTCCAGATCTTAGTTTATCGGAGATGTTTTTGGAACCTTTTGGTGACCCGACACATGTATCTGTTCCTTAACAATCATCACGTGAAGCGTTCCTGTCGTCTACTTGAAGTTGATTTGGAGGATTGGGGTTTTTTTTGGCGTTTCACCTGCTGTTGTAGATGTTTTTAAAACGAAAACAAAAATCTGAAGAACTTTGATCTGTAGTTTTTTTTTCTTAGAAATAACTCTATTATTAGCAAAATATGTAAAAAGGACCAATGACAAAAACTTTTAAGTAAGGACTTTTTTTAAATACAGAGTCGAGAGACGACAGATAGGGGCAGGAGATTAAACAAAATACCCCGGGGGGTGCGGTCAAGCCTTGGACTTTTGCCCCAGCTAGAGGGCCATTTTCAGTGGACACCCCCTGACCGAGAATTCAGCACAAAAACTGTCTCTATTAAGTCTACATGTGATGGCATTAAATGATCACCATTGGTTGTTTTTTTGTTACAATATTTTTTTATTATTATTTTAATTATTTATTTTATTAAATCCTAAAACAAAACTATTTTAGGGATAAATGTCTTGCTTATTTAGCAAAATACATTGTATCTTTCCTGCTTCTATGTATCGCACATTAACAATATCTCTAGATTTGGCATCGGGGCTTTTAGGGCTGTAGAACCCAGCAATCATTCTGAGCTCCTACAAAAGAGGGGGCATCAGGGTGAGGAAAAAGGGACATCAAGGGAGGAAAGAGGGACATCGGAGGAGGAAAAAGGAGGCATCAGGGGGGAGAAGAGGGGGGCATCAGTTGGAGGAAAAGAAGGACATCGGGGGAGGAAAGAGGGGGCATCAGGGGGAGGAAAGAGGGACATCGGGGAGGAAAGAGGAGGCATCAGGCAGAAGAAAGAGGGGGCATCAGGGGGAGGAAAGAAGGGTAGAGGGATTTGGGGTCCTAATATAAATGGACATATGGGAAGTATGTATTATCACCCCGTCCCTGTTCTCAGCCCCCTTACCAAGTGGAATTATTGTTATTGATTGATATAATGCCAACATGCTCAGTAGCGCTGTACAATGAGGACAAGTCTATGACATGAGGCTGGTTTAGAAGTCTCACACCGTCATTACCACCCTCCCTGTAACCTGTATGTCATTAAGCCAGTATTCATCACGTCGTTGCGCATGCCACGGGCTGTTTAGTTTTTTTTTATGTGCGTCATGGGCTACGAAGCTCGTGACATTAGCGAGACCTTTTCCGGGGGGCTCTATTATTCTGTCCCCCCACTTCTGGAATCAAGCTCTAGCTTTTCTGATCTAACATACTCAGCGTTTCCAACAGTCAGCAAGAAACCCAATCTGCCTTCGCTCCTACACTCTGCAGCCGGTGTAACTTTTCCATTAACTTAAATAAATACCGGGGGGTATTTTTAGAGCCTGTAATTGCCCTGCAGAAGAGTTCTGATACCCTCCAAAAGCAGCTTTGAGAAACATTCGATGCCCGGAGCTTATAAAACTCTGAAACGCGATCCTTAACTGAGTGATTAATGAAACGTCTCTCAATTATTTGGCCCAATTCTACTTATTTTTGTTGTTGTTTACTGACAAAGACAATATTTGTGTTAACTATTAAGTGGTAGAATACATAGTTACTTATTGTCATATTATTGTCATTGTTATTGTCATATAGCGCCATCATATTCCGCAGCGCCGTACAATGTTTATTCCGCGACAAGGCAGGGATACGGAAAACAATATTAAAAGCCCCGGCCGCTCACAATTGTTTAGTTTGTAGGGCAGCAGATCCGAGCTTTAAATACCCTGTTAACACACGGAGTTACAATTTAGTTAAAGCCCCTGATTAGAGAACTTGGCCAGGAGACGTCAGGAATTTGGCAATGACAAAATCTGTCATTTTCGGGGAGATTGGAGTGTGCCACGTAACAGCTGCGTCAGTCTGGACCTCACCATACACGGCCAAACAGCCCCAGGTTCACAATGGGGGCTGTTAACACTTTCCCCGACCGATCGGATGGCGGGACAGCTGGGGCTTCTTATCATGCGTCAGGACAATATGCCAATGTTTGGCTCATTTTAAGACGCCGTGTTAGTTTATCAACTTATTGAATAAGTACATTTAAAAAAAAAAAAAAAAATATTTAGATTTAAAAAACATTTCTAGATGATTTGTTTTTCATAAGTGTTTCATTTTTATAGGAAAGTTCTTGTAGCCCTTTTAACTCGGAAGATCCAAATGGGTTCTGGTGTTGGATGCTGTCTACTGGAACGTATGGAGTTAGAGGAAGTGACATGCAAAGTTGTATTAGCCAATGAGAGATTAAATCAATATTATGCTGAGTTCTCATTAGCCAATGAGAGACTTAATCAATTTATGCTGAGTTCTCATTAGCCAATGAGAGATTTAATCCATATTATGCTGAGTTCTCATTAGCCAATGAGAGATTTATCATATTATGCTGAGTCTCATAGCCAATGAGAGATTGATCTTATGGCTGAGTTCTCATTGCCATGAGAGATTTAATCAAATATATGCTTGAGTACTCATTAAGCCAATGAGAGATTTTAATCCATATTCATGGCTGGAGTCTCATTTTAGCCAATGAGAGAATTTAATCAATATCTATGCAGAGATTCTCATTAGCCAATGGGGACAGTTTAATCAATATTATGCTGCAGTTCTCATTAGAACAATGAGAGACTTAATCCAAGTTATATGCTGAGTTCTCACTCTAACAATCGAGAGATTTAAATACCAATATCTATGCTGAGGTTACTCAATCCAATTAGCCTGAGTTCTCATTAGCCAATGAGAGAGTTAATCAATATTATGCTGAGTACTCATTGGCCAATGAGAGATTGAATCCATATTATGCTGAGTTCTCATTAGCCAATGAGAGATTTAATCAATATTATGCTGAGTTCTCATTAGCCAATGAGAGACTTAATCAATATTATGCTGAGTTCTCATTGGCTACGAGGGAAGCGACTTAAAAAGTTTTGGAATTCTATACATTATATGAGTTATAGCTATAGAATAAGGTGGATTATATATATATCGGAGTGCAGATTATATATATATATCAGGGAGCAGTAACGAGCCAATTACAAAGTATCCTCGTCGTTTAAGACAAACATTGAGCTGTGATCATTTTTTATAAGAATAACCGAGGCAAGTTACCGCCATCTACACTCGGCATAGCAAAGCATAGATCTCACGCTACAGAAATACATTATGTGGAAAGGTTCCGAGCGTCGTCAGGAAGACGTTCCCAGACATTCCGGGAAACGAGCGGCAATTAGAGCGGTCTGCGTCCTACCGCCATATATTGTCAACGTATACATTAATTGGCAAGTTACTAGAAAATCTGATACTTAATGCTCACGATTTTACTAGTTGGTTTTTTACTGGTAAGTTGAGACAAGTATAGAAGTCTGTAAATAGAGTTTTCATCTAAAATATTATTATACAGAGGCACACAATATACCTGAGATTTTAAGGAAAACATACTGATTTTTCTTATTCCTTTTTATCTGTATTTTTTAAATTCATGTAAATTAATTGAATTAATTAAATTAATTAATTTTAATTTATTTCTATTTTATATTATATATATATATAAATATTTTGTGTAAGTATATAAATATTTACGTGTATATATATATATATACATATAAGCCGTAATATTAGGAACCCTAGTGGTTCAGATGTGCCAGGCATTGGCTTTTGGCAATTCTGTTGCCATGGTAACCATGCGATCCTCTCGAGACTTCTTATTTTTATTCTATGTCATTACAAGACAATTATATTTAAGCTCTTTACTAATATCATATACTCAGCGTGAGACAAGGAAATAAAACTAAAAAAAAAACCAGATTTTTAGAATAATCAAACTTTTACCTGTTAACCTGAAGAGCGTGGAAAGCCGGAACGCGGCAGAATGATGGTATTTCGTCAAAAAGATATATGAAGCGGAAATGCGCAGAAAGTATCCCGGTTTAGCGAAGCATTCGAAGGAGTTATAGCCGGAAATCCACGCGTTTCTGTGCACGATGAATGTCGAGCGGTTCTGGAAATCTTCGTCTTTTTGCCACTTAGATATTAAAAAAGTACCATTTCTGGCTAAATGCAGGAAGAAGTTGGGACGATCGGCCAGCTCGATGGAGACCAGATTTCTGTCTGGGAAATAGAGTCATACGTCAAGAAACGGTTCATTCAGAGAGATCAACATTTACTGAAAGTGTTGTCGGACCATAAAGACCTCAGCTGATAAAACGCATTACTTAGTGAATAATGGCCACACTGCCCTTCAATGTGAATAAACCTATTTAGTGCTAAAAGACGTCATAAATCAACAATGTATCATTTTGTGGTTTTGGGGGCCGAAAGAATAATGCAAGGGCTTTTCAGTCTTTCTGGAATAAAAATGTCCCTATAGACTAGAATATAGAATAATTAATCGATATATATATCGATTCCGCTAAACCCACAAAACATAATTTTGTGTTGTTTAAAGCTACAACCATGATTGTCTCCCAAGCCTAAGATAAATCCTTCATGCTGTCCCATAATTAGGGTTAAAAATTACTTTTTAAAATCATTTTTGGCATATTTAAGGAAGATAATTTTTAGCGCACCAAACTAAGATACATATTTATTAATTTATTATATATTTATTCTGGACACATAAAAGTATGGCCAGGATCTATGTCTCATAGGTGCTCGCGCTCTATTGATTATATTTTTTTTCATAAAAAAACCCTTGATTTTGGTCATTCTAAACTATGTGTGGCTCCGTATGATGTTTCAATGAACTTATTAAGTAAAATAGCTTTTTGGGGAGGTTTGGGATGCATTCTGACGCCACCGAGGCACTCTAACGGTTAAGTGTTCTCGGCAGGTTTATTTTGGGCCTGCGACCTTACCATGTGCTTTGGGTCTGTACAGGCCCGGCGTTAGCATGAAGCTGGCGGTTTCTTCCGGGATTAGGTAGTCTCTCCTCATTGGGAAAACGTTGCCGTCGGGAATCCTGGCTGCCAACACCAAACTCTTGTCCAAGTAGCTGACCAGCTTGTACGGCCCCTTCCCTAAAACTGGGCAAAAAACCCCCCAACAAGTTCACCATATGGGGAGTCGTCCTTCGAATTTCAAAATTACAGAGTTTGTAAAATTAGAAAACATATATTTTTAACATGAACAGTCCACCGGTTTGTCAATCATTTCTCACCCTGTCTTCTTTACATCTTTATGCCCTCCAAATCTTAGTGCCTTTAACCCCTAGCAGAACCATATGCTGCCTTCTTGCCCCTATGCAGGGCCTTGTGCTGCCCCGTTCCACCCCAATAGAGCCCTGTGCCCCTTGGCCTTTGATTTCAGTCAATACCCCTCCGCTAAGCCATGCGCTTTCAGTGCCACCCTTTAATATACAGGCAATTAGCCTTATAAATTCTCATTAAATTCTCATTAATCAATTACCATTATCTCCATTATTTAAAAATATCCACAATGAAGCTTTATTAATATTTTTACACATATAATATGTTTCACCTCTAGTCTACGCGGAATAAAATTCTTATTAAATAGTGTCCCTCGCGTAGAATATTACAGATAAAGCTCAGCGATGAACCAAACCTATCTAAATCTCACATGGGCTGACATTACAAAGATTTGCGTTCTGTTTTGTGAATCTCTACTGCCCTCAAGAGACGGATTTCAGAAATATAATTTTGTTATTAGCACATTTTTTTAGGCAATTTTTATCGTGCAAAAAAATCTTGTTTGGGAAATGTATGATTGCATGTATTATTTCTAAAACCTAATATAATGGCATTATTTTTGCGTCCTAATATGAATCATAAAAAAATTTTTTTTATAATTTTGCAATTTTAAAAGTAGCACAAAATTTCTTTAATAATCCCAATATTTATTATTATTTTATGCAAGCTTAATTTTGACACAGTTGTTCCAATTCTGATGAACAATATTTTACCTCTATCCCAAGTTTTTTTCTTTTTATTTCTTTATTTCCTACTTTTTTAAGCATTATAGCCATGACCTTGTTAGGAAACCTGACGGAAAGAACAACTAGCAGTTCTTCGGCGCTTTTTATCCACAAAACAACGGAATCTTAACAAAGTAGGTTCTACACTATACAATATTTACAATGATGCAATCTGTTTTTATTTATTTAGATATTTTTAATGGGATATTTTTTCACTAATATTGCGTTTACCTGTGTAAATAAGTTTATTTATTAAAATTTGCCCAATTTTTATAAAATTAGAAAATGTAAAATTCAAAATATAAGAAAAATAGTAAAATTTTCCTTTTGGAGAATATTTTTTTTTAAAAAGACTTACCTTTGTTAAAGTATTCACAGTCATATCTAAAATTAAAAAAAAATAAAAAAAATAAAAAAAAGATAAGTCACAAATTAGTAAGACATTTAATATAATCATAATGAACAAATGAAGAACAAAAAACATTTAATTTTCTTCTCGTTGCTTTTCAGCGCTCGTTGATTATAACTAAAGTACCTTTAGGTGTCGTAACCTTCTACCGTCCCTATTATTAAACATTAAAAATAAATATTTATCTTTACTAAATTATATAAATAGAAAATATAATATCTCGTTTCAGAGACCAGTGGTTCTCATTGACCTCAAGGCTAACAAAGCCAGCGGGATTGGAATTTCTCGAATGAACCTATCGAACCAATCGAATTCTGTAGCTCTGAGCGGTAACTTTTGTATCATTCTAGAAGAACGGGAAACATGTTAGAATGTATCCAGAATAAATACCCAGGCAGCCAGAGGCTAAATCAATGGTTGGATCTTCACAATACGTGACGGCTCTCAGGTAATAGGTCAAGGGTTACTCACGGCAGACCCTCGGAGACCTCCAGTCTACGGTGATTCCATGCTGACAGCATTGATGTGCATAAGCTGACACACTGGTGCAAAAACATTCACAGTCTCCACCTCGATTGCAACCACACGTGTCCGACAGGCAGTTTGCGTAGAACCAGGTGACGTCCACCTAGGGTACAATTAATATATTTATGGAAAGTGAGGCTTGCCGTACTCTTATTATCTAGATCAGAAATCCTAAATCAGCATAAGAAATAAAAAAAAAAAAAAAAGCCAGAAAAACAGTATTTTGCGACTGAAAATATTTGTGTTTTCAGATTATTATGCCCACCTGCCTACTGAATTTAACAATAAGATAAAAATGCAGCGTTATTATTTATTGTTTTATATAGCACCATCATATTCCGTAGCGCTGTACAATGGATAAACAGGACATAATAGACACTATGTAACATAATTTGATTTACAGAAACAATAGGTAAGGAGGGCCCTGCTCAAGCATGAGCTTACAATCTAAACATTAAAAACATCATTCTTAGAATGCCCAAAACCTTTCCAGAAATTAATACTTATTTTTTTGGGGGGGGGGGGGATACTTAGCTGTCATGTGACACAAAAGCATGTATTGATTGGTTGTTGCTACTGCAAATGTTTCTTGCAATGTTTCAACTTTCAAGTGCAACGCCACAGAGACCTGCAATACCCCAACTTACCACTGGATGGCAGTCTTCAAACACGTCACTCAGTAGAATTCTACACTCTTTCTTGGCAAAAGGCTCCCTGAGTGGGTTGGTAAGGCAGGGGTTCCTAATATCTGAGCTGTCAGCACACTGAACAAAAGAGAGTTAAGACTGTGATACAAAGATAGACTCATTGTCTGCCAAGAATTCAATACATTCAAAAAATAAGCTAAATGCAAGCGACTCCCAAGGACAACATACAGCCTTCCTAACAACAATTTGTACGTCTACAGATTAAATTAAAAGTAAAACCCCCAGAAATATACCATTTATCAAAAATTAAGGTTGCATCAGATTCAGTCATAAATAAACAATGATGAACCTGGCAGGGCGTCGCTAATTTGTACATCTGCCCAGTTTTACACTTTCCATGTTCATTTTATGTCATACTCATCTGTGTTGTTGTTGTTTAGAATGTCCAAAATATTTTAGTTTATGTTTTTATAGGGCTAGGACCACCTCTACTGTCCAAGGAGCACTCAATGAGCTTCACGGCAGGGAAGGCACTCAGGAATCTGCAGGGTTAGAGGTCTGCAGAGAGCTGCAGCCTTCAGCTGAATTAAACAAGTGAGTTCCTTCTTTGTGCTGAGTCTGGAACTCGGCAGAGTTCTCACTTAACGCACTTAACTCAATAAACAGTTCTTACAGCTGAGTTTTGCCAATTACCTTTGTATTTACTGTAAGCAGTACAGCCCCAGCTAGGTCTCAGAGATCCCAGAACTTTATGTTTATTATCTATTATATTTATCATCTATTATATTTATTATGAATGCATTTACCTCCACGGCTGTCCAGCTGTTCCCAAATTCCTGAACATTTGTTAAATCAAAATTATCCGGAGTCCTCATTTCATTTACGGTTTTCAGGTCAAAATTTCCACAAAGTCCACTTAATTCACCCTGTAAAAAGAAATACATTTCTATATTCCGTGATAGAATTCAGGTACTGTGTAGGTTAATAGTATGCTGTTTAAATATTTAGCCAATATAGCGTAGTGTAAAAAATATCGACAAGTTATAAAAAGTAAAACAAAAACATCAAATAATAAAACTCTTTAACAATTTCTATCAATACAAGTATCAAAAAGTATGTAAAATGATGGTACAAAATACAACTATTTAAATATACATTGAATATATATATTATATATATAAAATATTTACATTTTCTCAATAATCTTTAGAACTATCTAAAACCTGTTACTACATTATATGGAATATTATACACTTTTTGCCCACAAAGAAACCAAAAAGCACCTGCTTTATGCCAATGTAACAAAACATGAGGGGTTAAACGACAGAAAACTGGTTTGAGGGTAATAAGGGGTAAAAAAAGAGGATTTTGCTAAAATGTTTTAACCCTTTCAGTTACTTGCCTGCCACTGGGGTCCCACTTGTACGTGGATTGTAGTTCTCTGGTCCCACAACAATGTGATAAACTCCGACGGAAAGTGGACGAACGTAAAGATGCCGGCCTGCCATACGTGCAGCGACTGCCTTTTATCTACGATGCTGGAAGGACTCTGTAGGACACAATACAGAGGTCACAGAGATCAATACCTATATATATATAGTCAGCGTATAGACTCAGCACCACGTGCTACGAACGCTGTCCAAACCCACAGCAAATACTCAGACCTACCGGATTCCCTGTTTCATCATCGAATATAATCAAGGACTGTCCCACTCGGATCGATATCGTCTTCCGGCAGATTATTCCACCGTAACAATTCACGTTTTCTGCTGTGATGGAAAAACTGGTTGGTAACAGTCCCTGCGAGGAAACGTAAAACACTTAAATAAGTACAAGAAATAAAAAAAAAACAGGTCTATTTACTTAACTATTTAGCGTATTATATATGTATATATGTTATAGTATGTATATTATCTATACAGAGAGATACTAAAAAAAATGAAGGTCAAAATTGGTGCCAAGACAAATTTATGTTCCGGAGCCCCTAGGAACAAAGACTCATGAAGTTGGAGATGAAAGATGGACACAGATAATAAATGGGTGAAGTGTGGCCAACACTGGTGGAACGTTGCCAAAAGATGGTAGTCATATAGTCTAGATGTCCCATAGGGCGCACCAAAAAGCTACCCAGAGCCCAATCTGTAAGGGACAAAGATTTAAGTAGAACCGTGAATAATTGGGAAAAGATGTCCACAAACCAAATGTGACCATCACAGGACCTTCAGCAAGAAGAATGGAGGTGCATCCGTCCTTGAGAACATTATGGTCGCGCTCTTACCTTGACTAGATGGATTTTACAGGTTCCCACAAAATCGTAAGCCAACCCGTCGAAGGTCCTGTAGTGTCGATCTCCGTAGGTCGTGCACATGGACGGACACGGATGGAAAGTGCACTGGAATGACCCACGCTGGCAAACGCTGAATTAAATAGATGCACAAATCATTTGTTACTGTTCCGAAAATGTATCAAACTAAACTGTCCCGCATGGTAATTAACCCATTGCAACCCGCGTACTCTGGCACCGGCTGGAAAGGAGAGCTCACCAGCTATAACATGAAGAATTCACGGTGTCGCCTGGATAGTACTCCTTGGCTTTCCACGAGCAAGGACAGGCATCTGGATTAAAACATTCATCGCCGTGTTTGACAAGCCTGCCGAAGCAAGACAGAGACGGTCAGAAGAATGGCGTTCGTTCAATGGAAATTGGGGTAAAAACCGGGATAAAACACTTTTCTCCTCTCCACGTCTAAAGCGGTCATATATATATATATATATGAAGAATTTTTGAAGACTCATAGGACCGAAAATATTTGAACCCAATATTTGAAAATATACAGAAAAGACCAGCGTAAACAATCTAAAACGCTTTTAGAATAATAGGCAATTTTTGCAAATAACGAAACTAATGTTTTTTTTACACCCTGTTCACAGAAGCATAGAACTTTCTGGCAGGTCGGCCCCATTCGGCCCGTGACAAGTCTGCAAAAAATGTTTATTAGTCATTAAAATGTCGAGACCCCCTTCCCGTTATCTCATCTCTGTAGCTCGAGTCAGTGTTACCCATACAGCTCGTCGGAGTATCGAAATTCTTTTGTCCGATGCACCGGATTCCGGGGCTATTGTCAAACAAAATTACTCGCTTAGATTCACTTAGAAATCAGACCTTTTTTATATCTGGTAGTAAATTAAAAAGTGATGACTTCCAAGGAATCCGTCTAAGCTTCTTACCGTAACATCTGATCCCGTAAACCACCTGTTTACCAGGTAAACACACTTAAGACACGGGTTTGGGGGGAAAAAAAGAGTTAAAAGTCATAACAAAAATGTATTTTTTTCTACTTTAGTGATTTATTATTAATTTACTTACTGTTTAGTTTTTCCCCCCAAAAACAATTACGTATATCATATCCAAACATACACAACAAAATACCCCAAGCCCTGTATTTTTAACCCTTCCCGTTTCATCATGGAGGGCAAGAGAAACGAGGCCCCAGGCCACAGAGTTTCTAAGTCTACGACATAAAATAAGTATTCACCGACCCTTTGGGGCAGACGCAGCCGGAAACGCAGGGCATGTGGGCTGACGTTGTCATGTTTAGTAATTGGTTCTCGCAGGTCCTCTCCTGACTCGGTTCCAAGTCTTCTTCTGGATCGCTGCAATTATAATATATCTGTCCAGCAGGGCAATGACGCACTATTGGGAAGGAATAAGAGAAAGGGACGATAAGCCAGAATGGGACATTCAGATAGCGACAAATGTATTTTACTTTCTTTAAACTTCACTTTATTGCTCTGACTTTACTGCAGAGAGGTATTTATCTTTGCCCTGCCCCCCCCCTCCACTGTCCTTACTTCCAGGAGTTGGGATATGATGTCATATTGCAACTCCCCGCTTTTAAGTGAAGTGCGGCGCGAAGGCAAAGCCCTCCTACCCAACCAAGCCCTCCGTAGTGTTAATGGGATGCTCTCGACGATATATCATGTAAAGTTTTTTAATATATGTTGTTTGATTCCGATTCTTACCATCAGAAGAGCTGTCGCAGCTCATGGCTCCATCTTTACAATGACTGAAAACAATAAAATGCAAAATTAGCAGGTGGTTGACGTCAGCCAACGTGTAAAAAAAAAAAGTCAAACGCAACATTTTAGATCATAAAAAGGTAAATTCTACAACTGTTACAGCTCGTTAGGATTAATAAAATGCACACAGAATCCTTGGGTTTAAATACTCAGCACAGAAAGCTATCTGGCTCGCTCGATGAAAACTTTCTGCTCTGGTTATTCGGTCTACTTCTCCTCCGAAGCCATGATGAGCATCACGGTGGAATGTGCTGAGACCACCAGATCCAAGAGCGTCTGGCAGCCAATTTAGACCTCATTAGAACTACAGTTGTGGTCACAATGCCGCAATATTTCGGAATTCTAGCACTTTTCCCCGTGCTTTTTTCTGAGCCAAATGCTCCTTTTTCTACGGTTTTCTCATGATTCATTTTCCTGCGTTATATCCCCAGCCCTTCAAAGTTCTTTAATACGCGTTTTTGCCTTTATTATTTATTTCATCATAACCCCAGCACGTAGCCCTTGCTATAAATCAGCACTCCTACCGGACCTTAAAAACATTGACCGGCCCTTACCACGTGCCAAAGGAGGTCATTACATTTTCCCCAGCATGATAATCTATTCCTTGGTAATAGCAGGGGCACTCGTGTCTGCAAAGAAGGGTTAAAAATAAAGGGTTATTATTGTGTGTGACATAAAATCAACATACATAAAAACAAAGCCCCGCAGTTGGCTCGATAATAATCACTATCCTGACTATATTTTTATAGTCTCTTGTAAAATTGTTTGAAAAGTTTATTCTTAGTACCTTTGGACACATCTTCCCGAGGTGGCGTCTAGATACTTTCCCTTGGGGCAGGCGCAGCCTTCCACGCAGTCCTCCGCGCAGGCCTCTGCCACGGACAGAGAATGGCAGGTCTGGCCGCACGTGGAGACGCAAGTGCCGTACTCCATTGTCTCCTCGCATACAATCTCTGCGAAACGTAATGTTCAGAAAAAAATGTGAGAAATAGAAAAAAAAAAACACCTTTTGATAATTATACCTTTTTAACGGAGCGTACATACCGCAGTCGGAGACGAGGGGCCTGAAGTTGATGGTGACCCCGAAGCGGCGGCACTGATGGGCGTAGTGTGCCAGCGCCGAGCATAGGCAGGCCTGGCCGCATTTACAGGCGTCCCTGCGGCACTGGTCATAATACGGCACGGGGCTCAGGTACGGGTGGCAGGAGGCAAACAAGTCCTTGGTCAGGATGCTGCAGCTTTCGGAGGCGTAAGAGGCTGCGCCCCCCCCAAAAAAATATAAATATTAATACATAATATGTACATTTTAAAAAAATAAAAATATATAAATATAAAAATATTTTAACCTTTAAGGACAATGGATGATCCTAAACCCATTGAAAACAATGCATTTTGAGCCCGTACATGTACGGGGTTTGTCATTAAGGGGTTAAAAAAAATATTCTAGTATCAGTATACAGAATATATTGAAAAATCCTCTTGATCCTATTTTATTTTGTATCTTCGGGTGTTTATTCATGTTTTACGTAGGTGCCAGGGGGAATTATTTGTGAAAATGGAAAAAATGGTGGTTTCCCCTCTTACCCGAGTGCCCCAAAATTGCCCAAAATTGCCTACCTTTGGAATAATGAGGGTATGACCCGTAGAAATTAGCGATTATTTACACAGAGAGAGATAAGGAGAGAGGGAGAGTATTAAGCAGAATAGTGGGGGATCATTACACTGGATGTTGATAATTAATGGTTTTTACTGATTGTAACAAAATTTTATACGTCTCACCAGCCTGCAAATGAACGTCGCAAGGATCCAGCGGGGAAGTGAAAAAGTCGGACGCGCAGGCCGAGGACACCTTCCAAGCGTTGCCAAAGAGCTGCGGGGTACTTTCAGGTATCCCAACGGGAGATCTTTAGTTGTGAACAAAGAATAAAATTGAAAAATAAAAACAGTCACTATTTGCCTAAAATTTCCAATTCTAAGTGAGCAAAAATATTCGACATAAGAACAAAAACCACCAAAAACTGCAAAACCTCAAATAACACGGCCTTAAAGTATTTTAAAACAAAATACAACTCTCTCTCTCGGCTTCTCTCCCCCCCTATCTCTCTCTCCCTCT
>VKOC01000655.1:0-10564 GCA_009364415.1 Spea multiplicata
CACACACACACACACATATATATTATATATAACCATGACAGTGCAGATTAGCAGGGAGTCGGCTCCGGTCTGTGCCGCTGAGAATCTACCCCTTCGCCCTGGCGTCATGTATTTAGATACCGGGTATAAAGCGGGTTCAGAGGCAAAAGGGGAGCACCGTTGACCTTAGTTCTATGCGCCTACCCAGAATCCCTTGCCCTACCCAGAATCCCTTGTGGTTGCGGCAGCGCCATGAGATTTCTGAGGGAAAAACAATTGTCTGGTGTCTGTAGATGAGTGTTTAATAATAATAATAATAATAATAATAAGATAGATATCGGAGGATGGGGGTTCCTCGGGACCGTGGAGGGTCAGCTGTTTAGTAGTATTTGTGGGGAAGGAATATCTGCCGGTAACGGGGGGAGGGGTGTCCTCTTGTTGCCCCTCCCCAGCACCGAGCCCCGCTATTTTGTTTTTTGCTCGGAAATAAAAGGTATTTCCGGAATTTCGGGAGGAAGAGGGCTCCGCGGCGAGCCAATCACAGGCAGCGAAGATAAGAGTGACACAGTTTACAGCGAATAAATAGCCGCTTGATATGGCGGGACAGGCTGCGAACGCGTAGTTAAGCTCAGCCAATGGCGAGCGCTATATGCGAGAGGCGCTGACTGACAATGGGGGCCCTCGCCACAGGGGAGGGTAGACAGTCCGGAATGGGGGCGAGGCCTAAGGATCCCAACAGCCAATAGGACGCCGTGCCGGTCGCAGGTAAAATGAGTGACAGACGCGCCTTATCGTGTGACAGACGTCTTGCTTCTCCAATCAGCTTTCAGAAGCTTTCCGTCGTCCCCGCCTGTTGGTTTAACGTCACCGCGGCCATTATTGCGCTGACCAATCACAGCCTGACCAGGCGGGGCATCCCACACGATATATAAGAGACGTTCGCCGGCTTCGAGAAAGCTTCCGCTCCGAAGAATGTCTGCGAGCTACGACAACCGGTGAGTGCAGCTCCTGAGGCCTGATCGATCCCCTCACCCCAGCTCCCCCAACCCTACTCACCAGTCTGATATTGCGTGGCTGATCGGGATGAACATATTCCCGGGGTTACGTGAATGAGCTATTCCAGCGCCCGCTCTTTCTCCGTGGGGCTCTGATTAACGGGCGTTTACTCTCCCCGTCCCCTGAATTCTCACTCAAACAGCCAGTAGACTCGCCTGTGTCTGTAACCTTGGCGCGGTCCCCGTTTGAGTGCTTTGTTTCCGTCAGATTCCCTTCGCTTCTCCTCATACCTTCCCCCTCCTCGTATATCGGTGGCGTGCGGACCCCGGGCGAGGTGATAAGTGACTGGCTTTGTCCCGCTGCGCGATTAAGCGTCTCCCCGCTGATGGCGGCCTCCGCCCGGAGCACGTGGCCGGGTAATAGGGGAGGACAAGATGGCGGCTGCGCCGGGCACTGTGGCAGAATCTAAGATGGCGGCGGCTTCCGGTCCTGCACGTGGCCTCTAGGCCGCCGGCCTCATAGGGAGGGGCCCCGATTAACTCATCGGCCGCCTGGTACTTGAAGGGTTAACATGATCCCGCTTTATATAACGATTCCGGGGCTCTTCCCGGCTCTGTGACGCGGCAGCACGGTGTGACGGACTTGATGCTCGGTATAGTCTGTGACCTCGCTCTTCGGCGGGGTTTTCAGGGCCTGGCTTCCCCAGAGTGGGTGTTTATTTGCCCCGGGTGTCCTCTGGGCCCGGTTCCCGCTGAGTCGGGGTTTATATAACCCGGGTTACTAACTTAATTTCTCATGGTTTTTTTTAGACCCAGAGACAATGGACCCGAAGGCATGGAGCCCGACGGTATCATTGAGGTAACGTATGTTCTGCGTCAGCCGCCGGTATAACCGGTTACGGGCTGTGGATGTTGGGAGTAGTCTGTAATTATTTATGTGTCAGGAATGTAATGGGGTTTAGTAGGCCGGGGCAGTTATTACCCGGGAATCCCCCCGGCTGACACCGGATCTCCCCCCGCAGAGTAACTGGAACGAAGTGGTGGACAGCTTCGATGACATGAACCTTTCCGAGTCTCTGCTCCGAGGAATCTACGCCTATGGTTTCGAGAAACCGTCTGCCATCCAGCAGCGCGCTATCCTACCTTGTATCAAGGGTGAGTAGGGGCCCCTGGGGCCGCCGTGATGCCCTCTTTGCCCCTGCGCTGGGGTGGCTTCTGACCCCGCTCTGTCTCTCTCAGGTTACGATGTGATCGCTCAGGCCCAGTCTGGAACTGGGAAAACCGCCACGTTCGCCATTTCCATCCTCCAGCAGGTGGAACTGGATATGAAGGCGACCCAGGCCCTGGTCCTGGCTCCGACCCGTGAGTTGGCCCAGCAGGTGAGTCCGGCTTCTAGTGCCAGCATGCGCTTAATATGGCCCCTGCTGCAATCTGTAGCCCATAGGTTGGCTACGTGTGCCTGCCCCGCTGCCGGTACCACCGTCTCATATGTGGGGCTCTGCTGACGTCTCGCTTGTCTTGCAGATCCAGAAAGTAGTCATGGCTCTGGGCGACTACATGGGCGCCTCCTGCCACGCGTGCATCGGTGGCACCAACGTCCGGGCCGAGGTACAGAAGCTGCAGTCGGAAGCGCCGCACATCATCGTGGGGACCCCGGGCAGAGTGTTCGACATGTTAAACCGGCGCTATCTCTGTGAGTGTCTCCCGTGGCTCGCTGTCATGTGACCCCTCTGACCGGTACGAGCGCTAAACGCTTCCCTCTCCCCACAGCTCCCAAGTACATAAAAATGTTTGTCCTGGACGAGGCCGACGAGATGCTGAGCAGAGGGTTCAAGGACCAAATCTACGATATTTTCCAGAAGCTGAGCAGCAACGCCCAGGTGAGAATCGGCCCTCCGCGGCCCCGGGTCTGTTTCATGATGATATCCCATGCGTGTCATCTGAAGCCCAGGACACTCTGCATCGTTCCTGCGCAGGCTGCGTCTTGTGGTCTGCGTCAGTGTGGTGCAGAGGATCCTGGGAAATGATCTTCCCAACCTATCTGAAAACTGACCTTTACTAAATGCATTGCGTCTCTGTGGTCTCCGCTTGGCGTGTAAAGCACTTCCCGGAGGATTCAGACTCCAGTTAGTTACTCACACGAGTCCTCTCTTCTCCAGGTGGTCCTGCTCTCGGCCACCATGCCTGCCGATGTGCTTGAGGTGACGAAGAAGTTCATGCGCGACCCAATCCGTATCCTGGTCAAGAAGGAAGAGCTGACCCTGGAGGGTATTCGGCAGTTCTACGTCAACGTGGAGAGAGAGGTGAGTGGGCACTTCAGTGTTGCTCCATTCTCACCTGCCCCCGTCACTGGGCAAGGACTCGCCTGTGGTGGTGCAGATTCTTATATCTGGCGGGGGCAGAATAAATCCCCCCACATTCATCCCAGCGCAGCGGCTCTGTGACTGTCGGCTGGTTCATGCTGTGGGGACAGATCTGCCACGTGTGGGGGGGGGCAGCATGGCGGGCACGCTAGGTGTTTTGTTCTAATGGGGTCTTTGTGTTTTCCTCCAGGAGTGGAAGCTGGACACGCTCTGTGACCTGTACGAGACCCTCACTATCACGCAGGCCGTCATCTTCATCAACACTCGCCGGAAGGTGGACTGGCTGACGGAGAAGATGCACGCCCGGGACTTCACCGTGTCGGCCTTGGTGAGTGGAGTTTGACGCTGATGGCCCCCAGGCAGGGCTTGCCGGAGCACTTCTTCCACGACCCCCCCCGTCACTGGGCAAGGACTCGTCTGACATGATGTAGATTCTTATATCTGGCGGGGGCAGAATAAATCCCCCCATATTCATCCCAGCGCAGCCTCGTTGTGACTGCCGGCTGGTTCATGCTGTGGGGACAGTTGAGTACATGCGCGTGTCTGAGCCGTCTGACCGCCTCTCTCTTCCATCAGCACGGCGACATGGACCAGAAGGAAAGAGACGTGATCATGCGCGAGTTCCGGTCCGGATCCAGCCGTGTTCTGATCACCACCGATCTGCTGGTAGGTGCCGTGGCGGAGCGCCTGGCTGCGGGTATCGGCAGCTTCCAGCGTGGCTTCTAATGACTCCTCTCTCTCCCCGCAGGCCAGAGGCATCGATGTGCAGCAGGTCTCCCTGGTTATCAACTACGACTTGCCAACCAACAGAGAAAACTACATCCACAGGTAGGTGTCCGGGGGGCCACTCGGGCCTTGTGGGCCAAGGGAACCCTCTCTGCCCAGCCTCCTGTGCTGGCTGCGGGACGAAAGCCCTTGGCAGAGAAAGTGAGTCTGTGCTCCACCGCGGGAAACACTCATTGCTTCCTGCAACTTAAACACGGTCCACACGACGTCGGCTGCCCGCCTTCTGTCTGCTCGGTGCTTTGGGAATTGTTTTTTTAATGGGGTGGGTTAGCCTTTATCGGGGAGGAATAATTGTGCAGATGCCAATAGTGAGAGAAACAAGTGCTCTATGGGGACGGAAATGCAGGGTTCAGGAGTCATGGCGCATCTGCAGCTCCTGGTAGCGCAAGGGACAGCTGAGAGTCCTCGGAGTTGCTGTCTGATCTGCGGCCTATTTTTCACTTCCAGGATTGGCCGAGGCGGCCGTTTCGGTAGGAAAGGAGTCGCCATTAACATGGTGACCGAAGAGGACAAGCGCACTCTTAAAGACATTGAGACTTTCTACAACACCACAATCGAGGAGATGCCAATGAACGTGGCTGACCTCATCTAACCCCCCCGGCCGTGGGCAGGGTGAAAAAAAAAATGAAATAAAAAAAAGCAAAAGCATAAAATAAAAAAAACCTTTTCTGCCGACTCCCAGTATCCCATGGGGGGCGCCGCGGAAACGGAGTACCCAGCATGGTTTAATGCCCGCTGCCGCTCGGGCTGCACCCATTAATCCCTGTATGAACGTTAAATGATTTATATATTTTTTTTGTTTCAAATAAATGTTATTTTGAGGTTATTGTGGCCGTAAAGAAATAAACTGGTTTTTGTCTTTCCTTCTCTGAAGTGAACACTAATGCCCCGCTCCCCGCCTTTTCCCACCAAATCAGTGGACCAAATGCTACCCCCCCCCCCCCAAACAATCAGGCAGCTCAATTTGAACTTTTTTTACAAAAAAATCCCCTGTTAAAAGAAAAAAATAGCTAAAGTTGTTAAACACCATTTTATTTGCATTTCTGTATAGTATTTATTAAATAAAGTCATTTTGCAACATAGCCTGTCTCTTGTCTTAAGGTGTATTATTCCTGACCCCCCCCCTCCTCCACCCCCTTAATGCTGCCCTCCCCTTCCCTATGGGTATGCTGGTTTTGGTGGGAAATGTGGAAGATTAACTAAGTGTGGTGTTTTCCTGGTATGGTGTGCGTTGCCTGTAACAGGACTGCGTCTTTAAAGGGGCTATTGGGCAAAATCGGTTGACCTGGCAATGGGGGGGGGGGGTTTATACTCACACTCGTCATTAAAATGTTAATCTGATACAAGGTATTAAATACTTCGGGGGTAATTCGGTTATTTTTATCTGCTGTTAAAGTACGAACGTGGAGTTGGTTTGGGAAGCTGGTAGTAACTGGGAAATGGGCTGCAGCGGAATCCCTGCATGGGCACCCCTAGGCTAATGTGAACACTTAGTCACCCCTAGGGTTGGGACAAAAGAACACTGTCCCCCTTCCTAAGGGCTAGCTTTATATTTTGAGATCCATTTTTGACACCCTTTGCTCTCCCAGGCGGAGTGGTGGCTTCCTGATGGCCCCCTTTTGCCTGTGCTCTCTGGCGGTGGGGCGGCCCCCCGGTTGCTTGCGCTCTCTGGCGGTGGGGCGACCCCCCCCCCCCGGTTGCCTGTGCTCTCTGGGGCGGCCCCCGGTTGCCCGTGCGGTTGGATCTGCTGGTTGGGTTTTGGTGTTTCAGTGTCATTGGTCAGGAGAAAGAACCAAATCTGGATATTTCCTCCCCTGTGGGTAATAAATGCTCCCAGGAGACGTTTGTCCCGTGACATTTAAGTGTTAAGTTTCTCGTGTGGCCATAAACACGTAAGGCTTCTGCTGGGGAAGCCTGCCCGTCAACCACTACACCTCAGGAAAGCCTCATAAATGGCCGCCTGTGTGTGCAGGACAGAGCGCTGCATATTTCCAATATAGAGGTTACACAGGTTAATAACGCCTCTGTTGGTGGGGTCCTGAGGGCTATTAGACTACCTCTTACGTTTCAATGGGGTCTATTCACTAAGGCAAGGGTTGGCAGGAGAGTTCTGTTTCATTGACTTCACTCTTCATTATGAAGCCTCTGCTGCCCTGTATAATGTATACATCAAACTTCACACTGAATTAAACTGTATAGGGCCAGCTCCTGCTGCAGAAATTTGCTACGTGTGGCCCTTCACAATGTGTAGTGAAGTGAGGGAGTTGAAACTAAAACTCTCCTACCAAGTGTCCCTTGGTGAAGGTCAAGCGAGTCATCTCTATGGTCCTGTGATACAGGACACCCGGTCTGCCCTACCAATTTACCCGCCCTTCATCCCGTTCCTGGGTGCGATCGTTTCCAAAGGCCAAAGTAGACTGCTGGTCCTCTACGTGCTGGCAAAGAGACCCAGCGGTTCCTTGGTCTCTGGGCATCCAGATCTTGGGACATCAAAATACATTTTTTTGGAGCTCCATCCTTGACAAATCCTGAACCTGGAGGTCAGACGTTCCCTTTCACAACTTCTGCCGATCATCTGAATAGTGGGGTCAACAGATTTCCGAGGAGTGCGGGCAGAATGGAGGAGCATCTCAACGTCACCGTTCCAGCGCCGGACTATCGGAAGGGGAACTTCCTAGATGGGTGGCCCGTTCATCCAAGGGCGTTCCTGCGGATCCCCCGGAACATTCTGGAACCACACGTGCTGAGTTTCAAACCTCTGGTCGATTTCCATTGGTTGATCATTCCGCCCAGTTCCAGGAGGGCAGAGGTCTTGCCTCTCTCGCTAGGATCTCATTGACCAGCTGTTCGGTACCTCTGATCCACCATGTTTATTCTTCCAGGTGGGCCCGGATGCCTCCTATTAACCTGTACGTCGTTGTTCACTCTTGCCATGGGGTAATAGTGGGCAGCTAGGGTATCTGCTTCATCGAGGAGCATTTTACTTTCTTTGTCTTGGTGTGAAGGTCTCCTGGGTTATAACCATCTGGACCTGTCCAGCAGCTGAGGGAAATTCACAAGGCTCCATCTTTCATGGGACTCCACTACCAAGCCCAGACTTCCTCTCTGTGAGGAGAGAATCCATATGGATCTGATCTTAAGCTCATCATCGCCAAAGTAATGGGTGGAAAGATCTCCTTCCGTCTCTCAGGAAAGCCATCAAGAGGAGGGCATCTTTCAGATCAGCAATGGAATTCAGAAACATGGATAGGGCATTAACCTGTTTGTTTCTGCCCAGTTTTTTTCAGGGGACCAGCCCGTTCCTCTACAAGCCCATTCTACGCAGGCCACAGGGACATCCTGGACACAGCGGACTGTGGCTTCTCTGAATAGCATTGCTGATTTCCCCGAGTCTCTGTTCCAGTCTTTCCTTTCCACCCAACTGCATCTGCAGCTTCTCCTGTAGTTGCTGGATGTTACGGGGGTTCTTCTGTGGTCCTAAAGCAACTCTGCAAGCGCCCGATCTGCCACACTATGGTTTCCTGCCACCACAACCAGGATACTCAAAACTTAAGAGCTCAGTCTACTCAGCGGTGATTAAGAGGACCTCAGAACGGGCAGCTTGGCTGTGGCCAACTCTGGGCAGACAAGCTAAGAAGAAGCCATGCTTTGAGGTCCTACGGGAGACGCGTCAGAGTGACCCTCTCCGCCTCACTGACCCTTCCTCTTCCACTCTCTATTCTTTTGAGTTCTATTTACTTTGGTATCTTTGACTCTCTGGGCTGTCCCATCCATTCCCAGCGCGGTGAAACCCCTTAGACCTCATGGCGCAGCACATACGCGGAAATGCTTTGTTTTTCCATTAAAAAACCATAATCATCAAAAAAAGGGAGGATGGTTAAAACAGAAGAATGGATTTTAGAGTAATGTCCCTGTGTCAGCAAAATATCTTCCCCTCCCTCGCTGTCCCTTCCTATCTGACTTCCCTTCATGAAGAAAAGGGGAACTCGCAGAGAGATCACAAGCGAGGAGCTTCGAGGTGACAGTGAAGTCTCAGCCTGTTCAGCGCCAAGGTGGCCGAAGTCTTGCGATGGAATCTCCATGGACCGCGATCTTCCTTCTCCTCTGTATCTCAGGTAAGTCCCTTCTCACACCTGCCCCACTGTATCTTCCCCCAGTCTCCTGAACTCCCCAGCCTGATGCTAAACATTTCTGCCCCTTCATCTCCTTCTCGAACTCCCTAAAACTGCCCTGTGACATAAATAATCATCTGCCCCATCTGTACGTCCCGGAACATTCCCAGACTGCCCTCTGACCTGGGTCCCAGTAGCCTCTGACTCCGGGTGTCTTGGTGTAGCTGCCTCTATTACCCCGTCTTCTTGGTGTAGCTGCCTCTATACCCCGTCTTCTTGGTGTAACTGCCTCTATACCCCGTCTTCTTGGTGTAGCTGCCTCTATTACCCCGTCTTCTTTTGTTAGCTGCCTCTATTACCCCGTCTTCTTGGTGTAGCTGCCTCTATTACCCCGTCTTCTTGGTGTAGCTGCCTCTATTACCCCGTCTTCTTACTCTCACTCGCTTGCTGGTATTTCTGTTTCAGTTTGTAACGGGGAAGAAACATCTCTTCGTCACAACGTGCAAAGCACCGACAGCACACATTGTCCCATGTGCCCACGTACCACACGTACTACTACACATCATACAACTAAACACACAACTACACAACACATAACTACACACCGCACCACGGCACACACTAACCACACTACACACCCCACCACGGCGCACACTAATCATACAACTACACACCCCACCACACAACAACACTATTATACTAACTACACACCCCACCACCGCACAACACTATCATACAACCAACACATAACACCCCCAACCACGGCGCAAGTAATACATCAACTACACACACCCACCACGGCGCACAGTAATCATACAACACACACCCCACACGCTAGGCGCACACTAATCATAAAAAAAAAACACTACAACGACCTCACCACGGCACACACTAACCATACAACTACACACCCCACCACGGCACACACTAACCATACAACTACACACCCCACCACGGCGCACACTAATCATACAACTACACACCTCACCACTGCACACACTAATCACACAACTACACACCCCACCTCCATGCCACCCCCTGTGGATTTCTTCATTAATGGCAGTTCGGGGGTCTGTCTGAGGATCAGCGCCTCTCTGGAGATAATCTTCAACTTTACAGAGAAGGAAGAGGTGAGTGCATCGACCCCAAAACCTACCGGACTCACACCCAATGTGTTTACTTCCTTTGGGTTGGGTACATATATAATGTATAGATAAATCAGGGAGCTGGCCCCTGTATAATGTATAGATAAATCAGTGACCGGCCCTGTATAATGTATAGATAAATCAGTGACCGGCCCTGTATAATGTATTAGATTAATCAGTGACCGGCCCCCTGTATAATGTATTTAGATTAAATCAATGACCGCCCCCTGTATAATGTATAGATAAATCAATTGACCGCCCCGCCTGCTAATAATGCATAGGATTAATACAGCTGACCGGACCCTGTATTAATTTATAGATAAATCAGGCAAGCTGGCCCCGTGCTTAATTGTATTGATTAAATCAGCAAGCTGGCCCTGTATAATGTATAGATAAATCAGTGACGGCACCCCTGTATAATGTTATAGATAAATCAAGACCGCCCCCTTTATAATGTATAGATAAATCAGTGACCGGCTCCCTGTATAATGTTATTAGCATAAATCATGACGGCCCCCTGTATAATGTTATAGATTAAATCATGTGACCAGCGCCCCTGTATAATGTATAGATAAATCAGTGAGATGCCCTGTATAATGTATAGATAAATCAGTGATCCGGCAGGATCAGTAGAACAAATTTTACATACAATAACAAACTGGTGCAAAAGGAGAAGAGGGTCCCGGGAGCTTACGATCTAGTCGGTGGTTGAGGGGGAGGGGAGACGGTATGAGAGGACGGCTGGGACGGGTTGATTTGGTTCTGATGGTGTTGTGGCCGCTTTCTGCGGTGGTAGCCGGTATGTCGGTTCCCCCGGTGTAACTTCCACAGCCACTTATAAGGAGGCCACTGGGGGAGAGGCCACAGCAGCTACACTTCCAGGCCTGGTACTTTATAGGCTTCCTCACAAGTGGTCAGATAAGGGGATTGCAAACGGGGTAACAGCAGGAGATGCGGGGTATGAAATATGGGATATTCATAGCTGTAAAAGAAAGAGATGTGGCGGACATTGGTGATTACCGGAGGATGAATGAAAGCATGAAGACCAAGGATGGAAGTCTGCATAGTCCAGTGTAACTCTTACATAGCCACGTATGATGGGGCCACTTGGGGTGTAGGTGTGCGTTGATGTGTAGGTGTGTGCGTGGATGTGTAGGTGTGTGTGTGCGTGGATGTGTAGGTGT
>VKOC01000665.1:12674-28568 GCA_009364415.1 Spea multiplicata
CCCCCCCCAAACGGCCCTGCCTCGGACGGAGCCGCGCATGGTACTGTCATTTTTAGGAGCGGGGGGGCGTCATGTTTTGGGGTTATTTTTTTTCAGCTGGTGAAAGAAATAAGTTACACTAAGACATGGATTGGGTCCTTTACCCCCCCGAGTGCTGTCAACGTATGTATCTTACATACCTCCAGCACGCAAAACTAAACGAGGTGGAAAGAGCTGTAAATGCATATTTTTTTTTTGGATTAAAAAAATAAGTATTTTTGAAGCGACTCGGAAAACGTCCATAACCCCCGGGGAAATGCTTTAAGGCTTTGAGTTCGCAAAGCTCAGCTTGCATACAAGTCACTCAAAGAGTTAAACCAGTGGGGGTTTACCCTGACAAGCCACGATTATACAGCACCGCAACCCCTCTGGCACACAAATGGTGGCACGGCGTCCGCAGGGATCCATCGATCGGCAACGGGAGAAAACTTCCTGCTAAAACCCAATCGCAGGGGGTCTTTTTTTCTTTAGGGTGGGCAAGGAATACTGCGTTTGACCTAAATTTTTCGCTTTTTTTACACAAATGTGTATTAAGCCAGGCTGTAGGTTCTTCCCAAGAAGGCAAGGTGTAAGGGGAGAGCACACAGAATATTTATATATAATTTTTAAATACAAGTCATATTAAAAACCCGTAGGGTTGGATATCTTTTCCAGTCTAGGCACAAAAAACGCGGATCCTACTCTCACTATTAACAACTTTCCAGGGCATAAAAACGTCAGAACGAGGTAGCCGGACGTAAGGAATATATTCAGCAAAAAATAAAATAAAAAAAGGAGTCGGATAAACAAAAAAGGAAATGTGGAACTTTCTGAAACGGTTAAGAAAGGAAATTTTTTATAAATGTCAAGAGTCAGGAAATTTAGAAAAAGGGGAGGAAAAAAAAAAAAAGCCCTATAATGGGCCGTTCCCAACGTTACTGGGAAAATGCCAACCGAAAGCATTTTGTGATTACTGGAAACATACTGTGTACAAAATAAAAACACACCAGAAAAGAAATGTTATGGGTGCAGCTCCCATTAACCCTTACGTTGCTGGAGAACGGGGACGGGGGGGACAGCCAGGAGATGACAGGGCAGCAATCAAGTGGCACGTGTATTAAAGGGTTAACCCTGGTAATGGGGCGCCCACCAACGCGATCCGTGGGCAGAGGGGGGTCATATTCCTCTTTACAGCTAAATTAACTCGTTCCGTGCCAGAGAAGAGTGCAATGCAGAGAATAGGCAGCTGGATGGGGGGCGGTTAACCCTTTGCGGTGCCAACTGATCTCGCCGGTTACAGAGCTGTCATCGGGTAACATTAACCCCTTGTGCAATAGCATTTTAAAGGAAGGGGGGAAAAAATAAAAAGGTCGTCCCTCTACCTGTGAACTAACCATTTGTCAATGAAGGGTGATTGAATTTTAAGTCACACCAGAACCAGTGTCAGTGGCCCTGCTCTTGCTGTGTGTGGCCCCCTCAGGCAGTAGGATGCATCAGTCACAGAGTATCTCTGAAGGAAGGGGGCCACATCGGGGCCCCTCACCTGACTTTCTCGCTCTCGGTCATCTGCCAGAGCCCCAGATTGAGCACTTTGAGGCAGGGCAGCTGGGTGATCCTCTCCAGCCCCCTCTTGGTGATGCGGGTGCAGCCGTACAGGTCTATGCCGGTCAGCTGGCTCAGGTGCTCGGCTATGAGCTCCAGCCCCTTGTCCGTGATCCGGACGCACTGGCCGATGTTCAGGGTCCTGAGGCCGTGCATCTGTCGCACCATGCGGTTGATGCCATCGTCGCTGATGTGGCAGGAGCACAGGGACAGGGACTTGAGGCCGTACAGGCCCTGGGCAATATAGGCCAGGCTCTGGTCGCCTACCTTGTCGCAGAAAGACACGTCCAGGCCGGAGAGGCGCAGGCTGCCCATGGCCAGATGCATGATCCCCGTATCGCTTATGTTATCGCAGCTTCGTAAGTTGAGGCTCCTGAGGCTGGCCATGTGCGAGAGGTGCAGCAGCCCAGCGTCCGAGATCCCCCCGCAGAAGCTGAGGTTCAGCACCCTGAGTCCTTGCAGCCCCCGGGAAATGTGCTTGAGGGCCAGGTCGGTGAGTTTCTGGCAGTCCTGCAGCGTGAGCTGCTCCAGCCCCAGGCAGCCCTCGGCGGCGCTGCGGGTCATGCCGGCCAGGTGGCCGATGCCCACGTCCGCGACCACGTGTGCGACAGCTGCGGCAAGGTTTCAGCTCTTGAGTCCGTGCAGCCCCCAGGCGAGTGAGCCAGCAGCCGGTTTTTGGATGATGTTGCTGCAGCCGCGAAGCCCCATACTCCATGCCTTTCAGGTACTGGCGATGCGGGCCCAGGCTGACTGTCCGTGATCTGTGCTTGTCACAGGCTGAGGTTGAGCCGGAGGAGCGATCTCCTGCACGAAGGCGGGCCCAGGCCCGTTGTCGCGTCCAGGTTGTAAGCAGCCGTTACAGGTTCAGGCTTCTCGATTTTGGGCAATTCCCTGGATCACGAGTTAGCTCGATGCGGCGCAGGCTGAGGATCTGCCACCTTGCGGAGCCCCGACCTGCAGGATCTAGGGGAAGAGGACGGGTTAGCCCGCCTCAGTGCTTGCTTCTCTTCTGACTTGGTGTGTCTCGACGTCCCGCCAGAGCTCCGCACCACTTGCAAGCTGGGCAGTCTTCGGCCCTTGTCCGCACGGTCCAGGTATCTGAAGATCATGCCTAGGATCTCGGGGAAGAGGGCAGCAAAGATGTGGTCTCCATGGTCCTTCCCGAGGGGCGGAGAGGAGAGAAAGATGCAAGAGGGTCACAGCAATGTGCCCGGAACTCTTATACAACGACAAGCCGCCCCTCCTTCACGGCGTAGCTCTAGCCCGCAGGCAGCCGGGGTTTCCTGCTGGCTGCTCGTGCGTATGCGTTCCACCGCGTCTCCAGCGCGCGGCTTCTCCACATCACTTGCCCGGCCAGCTACCATGTCAGCCCGCCCGCTCGGTCGATCTCCTCTTCTCAAGCCCGCGGGGACGGGCTGGGTCCCTCTCCGTCTTTTCAGAAGCAATTGGCCTGTCGGAAAGCTCCCAACTACGCTTCCACTGCGGCTCCGTTAATGCTAAAAGGCGCGCGTCACGCCGAATACGCGCGCGCCCGCCGAGCTAAGACAAGGCGTGTTTTGAAAAGGGAGTGCGCTTGTTACGTAGTCAATGGAAAAGCGGTTGCCCGGGGGAGGAAAGCGCGCGGCCCGCTGCATTTTGGAGACACAGGGCAGCTCGGGACTAGCGTAGGATGTGGGTTAGCTTCGTCTCGCTCTCCTTGTCTCGCGCCTTCAGAAGAGCAGGGAGCCGCTGCCAATGGTGACAAAGCGCCCCTCGCTCTTCCTTCCGGTTGTGCGCACCTTAAATGGACAGGATCCTGCTTCTTTTATTTTATAGCTCTGCACTAAAAGTTCCAGTTTATTGTATTAAGAAAATAAAAGCTGTCCGCAGGTGCCTGTCACAAAACATTGTGTTTGGTATATATATATATAACAACATACCCATATATAATATACATACATATATACATACATACATAAACATACATATATACATACATACATAAACATACATATATACATACATACATAAACATATACATAACATGTTTTTATAACTAGGCTGCGGGAAACGTTACCTGTTGAAAAAACATTTTTTACAGGTTGGCACCCATGATGGTAACTTGGCAAAACTTATAGCAGTCGGGAAGCGTTATGTTTTGTAAAAGGGTCGACAAATTATTTAACCCCCCCTCAGAAAAACTAAATATTTGAGAAAGCTAATTTTTGATGTTATCCTAGCATTAAAAAAATGCGTGACTTCCCCTTTAAATTTAAAAATAATATCTTAATAAAGGGGAAACATTGTGGCTAGCCATCACACCATGGGTTAACTTTACCAGAGGTGACGCATTTTTTTTTACTCTTAATTTTGCACAAGCATTTTAATAATTGAATAAATTAATTTAGTAATAAGAATGGTTGATTATTCGAAAATGCCGAATGCAGGTCAGGATGGCAGAACATTAACCCATTCATTGCAGAATTGGATTCTAATGGGCTCACTAGGCACCAGACTAAAGGCTTATAACCCACATCACAAGGAGGGGTCTCGGCGAATACCCTATAATGACCCGATAATTATTTCAGGGGTCCGCATCAGGGTAAAGGATAATTGTAGATAATGAAGTAGGGAGTACTATTAGTAGTAGTTAAGAAATATAAATAACCATAATAATCCTTTTTTTAATGTATTGGAAAATAATATTGTAATAACTTGAGCTTATTGCTCCCCCTTTGGCTAATGGTGGTGCTTCCCCCTGGTGGTGAAGTTAGGAACCTCATACAGTCTAAAGAATGCTGTGATTAGTAGTAGTACTAGTACTATTATTGTTTGTTTTATATCCCCTTAATGACAAAGCCCATACATGTACGGGCTCAAAATCCATTGTTTTCAATGGGTTTTGGGACCGCCCCTTGTCCTTAAGGGGATATAGCACATATAGCACATTATATATTATTTGTTTATATATGTATATATATATATTGGGGATGTCTACACATATATATATTTATATATTGGGGTGTTTCTCTATATATTTACATATATGGGTGGTTGTTCTATACTAAACTATATATATCATTTGGGGGTTGTCTTTTTATATAGATAATTATAAATATATATATATATATATTGGGGGTGTTTGTGTGTAGCCGCAGTGCCCCACCTTGGAGCGGCTCAGGGCTTGGTGATCAGACCCCAGGCAGCTCTTATCTATCATTAAGTTTGGGGTTAAAAGGTAAAAGAGATCCAGAGGAGATATGGCTGCTGGTGGCAGAGGAGTCCTTGTGTCTGGGACACCCCTGGAGATGAATGGAGCCTAAATCCCAGGCTTGCCCCAGATGTCTGGCCGGCCACTGCTCTCCCAGAGGCTCGTCGGTGTGAGAATAGACACCTATATTTCTAGCACCGAGGCGAGAACACAGAGGGGGCAGCTGCAGCAGCTGACTCCGGGTCGCCCACCGAAGAGTATCTTAGATCGCAGGAATCGAATGCTAGGCTCTTTGGTCATAATGGAGTCTTTAGTCCAAGTTAATACTTTTTACCGGAGCAAAATGAAAGAAAAATGAAAGTTACATAGGCTTTCAGAAACCTCAGCGGTCTCTTCTAAAGAGAGAACCATAGACCTGAAGGAGAGACCTCTGAGCTGCTGAATGCTTATGTCATTTTACATTTCTTCTATGCTGGCATCAATTTCACCTAAAGACTACATGATCTCTGAATGCAGCTATATGTGACTTTGCACCGTATGCACCTGCCCAGAACATGAATGCAGAATATGGCCCTCAATACACAACTTGTTCATGTGTGTGTGTGTGATCGGCCTCTCCCGTATCCTTTGGCTTATCTTACATTCATGGAGCCATATCCCTCTGTCCAAACCTCTACCACTTCTGCTGGGAAGCTGTTCCACGTATCTACCACCCTCTCAGTAAAGTAAAACATCCTTATATTACATCTAACCCTCTAATTATAATGTTAGACTCTGAAACCCTAATCACGAGGACTTGTTCCACACCATTGTATACTACGCTGGACATCAGCGCAGCAAACACGTTGTGAGCCGCAAGTATGATGTATAAAGAAACATGTACACGCACACGCTAAACCTCACAATCTCAATGTACTGACACATCGATTATAACGCAAGGTTAACGCAAGCCGTGAAGTCACCTTAACATTTTGATAATGTCACAGCCTGAGCCTCAATGCCTGAATGATGGTCATTGTGTGGATTCATTATGTAACTAAATGAACAATAACAACACTGATTAATATATATATATATATATATATATATATATATATATACATTTATTTCACACAGCAAATGTTACTTTACTTACAGGGTGGTAGATAGGTGGATCAGTCTCCCAGTGGAAGCGGTAGACATTACCGCAAAAGGGAATTTAAACATATAAGGGATAGGCATACATATTCCTGAATCTAAGACGAGACCAACGACTGATTAAGGTTTGAGTCTTTACAGCAGGAGAAACGGACAAATTCTATATTTCTACAGGATTTTAAAAAAAAGACTGGTGAAAAGTCAGCAGGGCTCTCTAGCACCCTCTTGTGTCCACATGTAATATTGCAACGCAATATTGAGACTGGCATATACCATATCATATTATATATTATTACAAGGAATCCCTCTGTAACAGACATAGCTCAGGGCTTTATTCTAGACATCGCTGCCAGAACCACCTTTAATGATAATGGGGGTCTGAGCAAGCCTCCTCCCAGCCCTCTCTCCACCAGCGATTCCGCCTTTGTGGTCTGTGCCCCACCTGATGCCGGGCTCCGGGATATGATGTCATCAGGCAGGGCACAGACTAGCAGGAGCGCCCTTGCAGAGCTATATGGTGGTTGAACCGATTCTGCACCGCAGCCTCAGCGGGTTCCTGGGGGGTATTGAGACAGCTGCCTATGGGCCCCTTAGTAAAGCCAGCCGTCCCTTTTGCTCTGTGCTAAAGAGAGCCTTGATATTTTGAGTGCGAGTTAAATGAGGTCCAGATGAAATGGATCACTCATTCACATGGGGGGTCCTAGAGGGTCCGACTATTTTAGGTGGCATTAAAATGTTCATTTACACCGACAGCGTGTAATTATAAGCAATAATAATGCAAAAATAATGTATTTCAGTAAATACACACCACGTAACGGTATTCTAGATTAATACCAATTATCTGGCGCCCCGCCGCTTGCGTCTGCCCCCTCCTTGTACATTTGTCAGAATGATAAATCGGGCAGAACAGCGATTCTCCAAACATACACATCTGCCGACCAGGTGAGGGTCCTATGGCTCAGGTATCCACAGGGGCCGGAGAAGATCAATTCAAATAAACAGAGGCGAAACGCTGCAGCTGGGCTGCTAGTAGAATAGAAAATGTCATTTATACCAAAAATATAATAAATAAACCCAAACCGCATTTACGTAGCTTTCCGTGTAACAATCCAGCCTCATCCGCATTAGATGCCAATGTATGCACAGGACCAAAAATAACCCGTCTGCGACACGCTTAGGGAGGTGTGCGTTATACACATGCCTCTCACTTATTTTTTGATAGGGGGAGGGGTGTCTTTGGGGGCCACAGTCCCACCGTTTTGGGTTTCCCGGGGTATATAGCGCCAGCAGACTCTGTAGCGCAGTGCACATAATTCATATCGACAATAATATCTACACATTGTAGGAGAAGAGGGCCCTGCTCCTGGGGACACTCCAGCCATCACACACACGTTAATTATTATTATTATTTATTGTTTTATATAGTGCCATCATATTCCGCAGCGCTGTACAATGGGTAAACAGAACATAAGAAGTAATATATAATAATGGGAGATGTAAGGAGATCTCTGCTCAATGGAGCTTACAATCTAGAGGTATATTGTAGCTGAGAGGTCCCTTTAACTTTACATGGTGCCCCCCCAAATGCATGCACCCCCCACATATGCATTTGCCCCTTTCCCCCACCTTCCAGCTATTTTCCATGCAGGAGGTCTAACCACCAATCAGCTTCAGCGCTGAACACCGGAGACGGGGGGTCTACTGAGACCCCTGTGTGCATGTGTGGAAAGCGCTCCCTTTCATATCTATGGGAGGATTTTCCTGACACTGATTGGCTGCTTTAAAGCCACTGAATTGTCGGACCGCTTAAAAAGCGGGGGGGTTATTTTTCATTCTTTAACAATTTATATCATAAAGTACTTTACTACATGTTCTTCTCCAGAGGAGCCGTCACGGCAGGAAATTGTGATTTATTATATTATTATTATTAATTATTATTATTAATAGGTGAGCAGGCGGGATCTGCGGGATCCACTCAGCTTAGTGGATCCCGGGGAAATCTGGGTGAATTTAGGTGATTTGGAGATTTTGCAGCCAATCTCGTACCTGCTTGGTGCCGACGTTTCTATCAGAAGAAGACTGGGCTTACATTCCGTGTTCAGAGCGTACCCGGATGGGCCGGATGGGGGACGATCTGCCGGCAGATTCTACATTGAAGAATTTAACCCTTTTTTTTGTTTTTGTTTTTAAACTAAACGTGACATCATTCATAGGTCTGCTAAATGTCTACATCTCCAGAGTAAAGGGCAGATCTACTAAGGTGTGCAATTAATGTTTCATCTAAGTGGGACAGCAGCTTTAAAAGGACCCCGTGGCAGTCTAACCGGTGAGAGCCGAGATCGTTTGCTGACAGCAGGGAGGCGAAGGCGTCCTCCAAATTCATTACAAGAGGGGAACGGGCTGCCATTGACCTACCTGAGAATGGGGGGGGGGATTACACCCACTCGGCTCTCCAGACATTCCCAGTGGGGGCTTCTATTGACACGGGGTCTGTATTCAGGGGACTACCCTTTGAAGAGCAATCTCTGTCTCAGATGATTGCTTTGACCAATGAGTTGGGATTCCACTCCCTGGGGCAACAGGAAGGACTCCATTTGAAGAAGAGACCTCTGAGGTCTCAAAAGCTTATGGTCATTTTACATTGGTTTTCTCTGTTGGCCCAATAAAAAGGTATCTGGAGATAGGAAAATACATCGACGGAGGGGTTTTTTGGTCCTACCCCACAACATGCACCTTACAAGAAAAAGAGGTAGTTGGGGCAAGTGGGCAGCCCAACCCTAGAGCTGTCATTCTAGAGATTTGACTAGCTACCATTGTCACGGTAAAGGATAAGCCCCCCCCGGACCAAACAACTAGTTCATACGAATTCAGGGGCGTCATGGCAGCGAGAGTCAAGTCTCAGGACTGTCCCTGGAAATTTAAGATACTTGGCATTTATTTGAAAGCTCCAATTTATTACATTGCAATTGTAAACAGAGTCTGCGAGACCTCCGCCGCTCTCTGCTCATGTGAGACGCTCCATTTACCGAGGGTGGCCTCAGGTGTTTATTCATTTTGGGGCTGATTGACTAAGTAATGGGTCACTAGTCAGTTTCATATCGCCATAGTAACTATGTATTAGGGGCGCAAACAGTGGCAGCTTTTTTTCCCTGCCGGAAGGGCAAGTTGGTAAATTCTTCATCACGGTCTAGCGAATTAACACCTAAGCCTTCAGATGCCTCGTTGGCACCGATGCCCGTCTCTGCCGGCAGGCGGAAACAGGACGACCGCCACATACGTTTCTCTGCCGGGGACTGAATGTGTTACCCCTGCCCGGTTTCATTTACCCCTATTGTACTTTGTTAATAAATAAAGGGGGCGACTGGGCGACCTTCTGGCGTATATTTTTATAAATAGAGAATAAAATTTATGGAGAATCAGCTTTACGGATAAACATCCTCGTTTTGTATGCATTACATCTGGCTTTGCTATGTCTGCGGCTCCGGCCCGCGGACCCCGGAGGGGGCCTGTATTAGAACTCTGTTACCCTGTATTAGCATAACGGACCCCATCTTGTTCCTGCATTAGCTTTCTGTTGCCCCAGCCTGCCCCCTCTCTCTCTCCTGTGGTCTGTTGCCTCTCTAGTGTCCTTCTCTCACCCCAGTGATGTCCTCCCTTTTTTCCCTCTTTATTTCTTCTCTCCCCCATGTCCTCCTCTCCTATCTCCCCTGTCTCTCTCATCTCCCTTTCTCCCCTCTTTCTCTCTTCTCTCTCTCCCCTTTCTCTCTCTCATCTCCCTGCCCACTTTCTCTCATCTCTCTTTCTCTCTCTCATCTCCTTTTCTCCCCTTTCTCCCCTCTTTTCTCTCTCATCTCTCTCTCTCTCCCCTCTTTCTCTCTATCTCCCCTCTTTCTCTCATCTCTCTTTTCTCTCTCATATCCCTTTCTCCTCTCCCTCCCCTCTCTCTCTCTCTCCCCTCTTTTCTCTCTCATCTCTCTTTTTTCTCTCTTTCTCTCTCTCTCTCCCTCCCTCCCCCCTGTCTCTGTTTGCTTTTTTCTCACTCGTAGGGGTAATACACTGAGTGCTGCCCCAGGATAAAGCCTCTCTATCCCTTGCTAAGGGTAATAAAATGCTAATGAATGCAGCGGAGGAGGAGGAGGGTGCCCTGCGGGGGGCTGTCCGCCAGGGGGAAGCAGAGAGCAGCGCCCTCCTCCAGCACTCGCAGCCTCACACTCAGCCTCCTGCTCTCTTCACTCACACTCTGTCTGTCTCTCCCAGGGACCCTGGTGCTGCTGGAGATCCGCAGAGCCGAGCTGTCCAGGGGGCAGCATGAGGGGCATCCTGCAGCTGCTGCTGATCACTGCTCTCCTGTCCTGCTGGAGGCAGCCCCTGGTGGGGGCCAACTCATGGTGGTGAGTAGAGGGCAAATACTAGAGGGTGGTAGGCTGGGGATGGCGGAGGGTGAGGCTGGACTGGGGGGTAATGTGAGAGATGGTGGGCGATGAACTCATGGGTATGACTGATGTGAGTGTGCATGTGAGTGTGAGTGATGGGTATGTGCCAGCTATAGCTACTTATAGTGAGTGTGAGTGATTCGAATAGAGAGGGATGTGAAACTGAGTATGAGAGGGGAATGGATGGGGTAAAATTGTGTAGAAATCTGCAAATAATGGGATTTGCCCCAAATTTAGGATACTGGGAGAAAGCAATGAGAAACTTTCCAATTATAATGGGAATACTGGGAGAAGGCAATGAGAAACTTTCCAATTATAATGGGAATACTGGGAGAAGGCAGGGGTGGAAGGGGATGCGCCTGGACCAGGTTTGCAGTCTGGATACTTTTAAGGATGACCCATGGGGTAACAGCATAGAAGTTACCCCACTCAGCCCGTCTACTCCATAAAGACTCAAACCTTAATCAGTCGTCAGTCTCGTCTTAGATTCAGGAGCCGTATGTCTATCCCGCGCATGTTTAATACCCTCACTGTATTACCCTCTACCACCTCTGCTGGGAGGCTGTTCTACTTACCTACCACCCTCTCAGTCAAGCTTTCTTTTGAAAGATAATTGAAATAGAAAACTGATAGACAGGTAGGGAGAATAAGCAGGTAAAAGACACTTATGGGGGGGGGTAGTTTTGAGGGTGGTAGAATTAACCCTTCCTGTGCAGTGTCTTCAATACCCCCCTACTGTGGAGAGGTGTAGGAAGAGGGTTTGGAAAGCGAATTGATATGCTGGTTGAGGATAATGGGAGTTAAAAGCTAGCGACACCTGTAAACATGTTACTTACCCCCCCCCAGGCTAAGGTCTAACCCCCCACTTCCCTTATCTCCGTGGGATTTTGATCAGCCTGCTTTAACCCCTCAGGGGGTGGGCTGGAATTCGCTGAAGGGTCTGATATCAATCTAGAAATCAGAATACGTCGCGTTAACCTCTTGTATTCCAGCAATTACCCTCCTGATAGGATACTTTATGACGGGCTTTGAAAGTGAGAGCTCTCCGGAGGGCACGAAAGGGGCAGATTTATCGAGATTTAAACATTGGAACGTTGACTAGAGATCCTGGGTGTAGGAAGCAGGGTAGTCAGGGGGCAAAATACCCCCCAATACTCTGATTACCCCCAAAGGGTTAGCTTATGAGGACTGCAACTCCCATTACTCCCACTACCATAATGAACAATGGCTCGATGGACCCCACGATGAGTGGCTGATGCATGGTGTGAGTTTGGGGCACCGAGAGCCACGTGCGTCCCTCCTCACTCGTTCTTCTGTCTCGTTTGGCGCAGGTCGTTGGCACTTAACCCCGTGCAGAGGCCTGAGATGTACATCATCGGGGCGCAGCCTCTGTGCAGCCAGCTGACGGGACTCTCCCCGGGGCAGAGGAAGCTGTGCCAGCTGTACCAGGACCACATGGTATATATCGGAGAGGGGGCCAAGACCGGCATCAAGGAGTGCCAGCACCAGTTCAAGCAGAGGCGGTGGAACTGCAGCACTGTGGACAACAATTCCGTCTTTGGCAGAGTCATGCAGATCGGTGAGGAAATGGTTAAGCGAACTTTGTTACCTAAATGATGCGTATGTAGGGCATGGATAGCATTCTGGATTCTGCATGAGTTGGCTCCGCCCAGTCCGGGACGTTATGTGGCACCGTATGCAAATGAGATCGCTGTTCATTTGCATACGGCGCCGCGTGGTAACGGCCCAAATTTATCAAATACGAGCCAAGCGCTGTTTATTTCCAATGCTTTCTATGAGCTTCTCCCCAAGTTAGAGGTAACTCTGTAAGAACGCAACCGAAGTCAATGGGGGGCTTTCTGCGCATGCTTGTGGGGGTCTCATGCATGAGCAAACGCTGAAGCCAGTCGGCTGAGAGGGGAAGGGGTAGGTAACAAAAGAGGGGCTTCTCATGAACCCCTTTATGTGTTTGCATTTTGGGGAGACACTCAGCCTCTTGTTGTACAGCGCCGTGGAATAGGACAGCCGCAGGTCATCCTTTGGGGGGACTTTTCACATATTTTTCCATACCCACCAAGCCAGGTTGGCGTGAAGGTCTAACACTGAGACAAGGGGCTTGCCATCTCTTAAAAGGGGCTTGCCGTCTTGTTATCTACGCACCAGTTGAGCGCTGGCGTCATCCCTGGCATTGAATTTGTAATTCTGTAATTTCTGATCAGTGGTCCTTCTTAATAAATAAATGGAAACATTAATTTGTCCATTTGAGATACTTTGAGTGTTTTTGGGAGTTGTGATATAGTGAACACGTTACACGTGAGTCTCATCCGGGGGGGGTCTGATCTGGGGTGGGGGGTATTGGGGGTATTTGGTTAGGTCGGGTATCCTGTTTCTGTCTGCTTTGACCCCAGGGTGTCCCGTGTCCCTTCCTCCTGTGCAGAGGACACCAGCTCCAGATCTCCGGAGACCTCCTGCCCTTTCATTGAACTTTAGGGAAAGTTTGTGAGTCGAATGACCTCGTGCTTCTCCAGGAAGTGCAGAAATGATAGAATTTGGAGGAATTTGTTACCCGATCATCAGATCATTTATTCGACGGGGTAGGACGTGGATAATCGGCGATTATCCATTATAATACCAGGGGAGTAGCTGCTGGGATCTACTGATATGTGTGGGGTAAATCATTGAGCTGGAATGGGGCAATGCAGCGATGGGGCAGGTAGTTCTGTGGGGCAGGTAGTTCTGTGGGGCAAGTAGCGCTGTGTTGGGAGGAACGTGATGTTACCTTGGTGTGGGGGGGGTTAGATTATTGATATGGAGGAGGCAACAGATGGAGAGCTGACTATAGCTTCAAAAAGGGTGCGCATCATCTTAACGGTGCATGCAGGTCATGGGGCTGCGCTGTGGTCATGATAACAACTTGTAGTTAATGGGGTACAGTGTCACAGCTACTGGAATTAGAGGGCACTATACAAGGGCAAGTGGGGTACATCTGGGTAGATCAGCTTTGTTCAGTTCAAGTAGGCTGGGGTGAAATAATTGGGGGGGGCGGGTCCGCAGTTTCAGGAAATGCCTTTTCCGAGACAATGCTCAGAAACGTGTGGAGTGTGGCTGAGGGCAGCTATAATTTGGCGGGGAGGGATGGGGCAGCTCCTTTAGGCCCCCAACCCCCCCCCCCCAGCCCTCCTTTACATGTTTGGCTTTGATTTGAGGTGTGAGGACACATTGTGATGACTCCTTTTGAAATGCAACCTCTGCTTGCAATGAAATCTGCAGATCCTGTCTGAGTTTGAAGTTTGGGACAATAAAGGGAAGGTGTTAAGGGAACAGGATCCACATTTCTAATCTTCTAAACCACGCTGAGAGTCTTTAACCCCATCAGCACCGCAGTCGCTGCCTCAGCTAACCTTGGCATTGAAACAGTTAATCTATGATGTAATAGTGCCTCCGGATGAGGTCATCAGCTCTGAATATTATTTTCACACATCCTTCAGATGTTATATTTTGACAAAATTGCTACATTTGATGCATACTGTCCCATTTTAGAATTATATACATATATATATAACATATATAGTATATATATATACAGTATATATGTTGATTTTGACTGTGATCAAGGCGATCCTGACCCTCTGCCCAGATGCCATCTGCCCCGTCCCCTGCTGGGTTATGATCCAGGACGGCAGGGGGTAGAGAGATTGGGGAGGGGGGGTCATTTCAGTCTGTGGAAGAATGTTGTAAAACAAAGTACAGGAATTTGTAACAGATCCATCAGCTCCACCTCCACCCACCCTTAAAGGTAGTTTATTCATCCATATAACTCCCTGGGAGAAGGACCCCTTATCTCCTAGTGTCCTCAGTACTGTGCCATGTAAATTCCTGCATATTATCTCTCAATGCATAGATTATCTGCCCAAACAAACCCCACCCAATGCCTATATAGAAGTAGATTATACAGTTAAAGGTACTCGCCTGCAGTACCACTGGTGGACACATGGTGGCAATGTAGAGAGAAATCTGTAATTATTATTATTATTATTATTATTATTATGTTTTATTTATATAGGTAATTAGACCGTTGAATTAATGTTTTTTTATTATTATTCTTTATTAAGCGGTAGCATATTCCGCAGCGCTGTACAATTTAAATATGGGGTGTTTAACGAGTACAAACATACACTTACACATACAGATGGCGTTATTTCTCATGTAGGGAGGGACACAGGTTTTTGGGCTGGTTACAATAATAAAAAAAAACAAGTATTCCGCAGCCCCCGGGGGGGGGGGGGTTACCTGATTCCCTGAAGGTGAGGGGCGAGTATCAGCACACTTCTTGTGTAGTACATATGCAAATGGCTTTATCTACCATCGATCAGTTCGTGGGAACTGATAACATAGAATTTGGAGCCAATGTCTAAAACCCAGGTGTAAATTATAATCTGAAAATGTTTAACAAATAACTGACATACGTTAAGACTTATTGGTACAAAAGAGGGCCCTGATCCTGTGAGCTTACAATCTATTTTGGGGTTGAGGATGAAATGAGACAGGAGAGGGAGTGCTTGGGTTAGGATGATTTGATTGTAATGAAAGTGATACGGTGGGCTTTTAGTGAGCGTGATAACGGTAGATGAGAGACCCAAGGCATGGGGGGGAGTTAAGAGATAGTAAGAGACAAAAGGGCAGAATTGTTAAGGACTCGGAGTCAGGAGTTTAAAATCGCCTGAAAATGATGTCATAACCTTCCGCCTTCCTTCGCTATGACAGATAAATCAGTGAGGGGGTCTCGTATGCTAGCCCACCAGATGTAGGGGCTCGGTGAGCTACCCCGTTCTTTCTGTGCCAGGAGCAATTTCAGAACTAAAAGAAAGAACACTAAAGGACCGTCGTTTATGGATTAGGAAACTAGGAGCAACCCGTAGAAATGGATATTGAATATAGGTTCACCAAATCCAAACCGACATAGGTCTATTCACTAAACCGCGCGATTGCCGATAAAGGGCTGATCGCAGGGAGCTCGTCCTCAAAGGAGGACTGAGCTAGCCCTGCATAATGTATAATTAAACTTGGCGGACTCAGCAGCAGCAACCATATTCCATGTCCAGTGTGAAGAGCGTTTGGTTTAGATGAGTAGCGATCGATCAGCTGCTGAATTCATCTGATAAACAGCCTACGCCATAAAGTCATCAGGGAATCCGCAGAGCTCCTTGGGGATGCTTGGGTTCTGTCTCTGTCGGCTACCGAGGGTTAATGACCAACTGGGTAACTAAGAGCCCTTTCATTTTAACCCTTAAAGTGCCAGAAAACCGTGTCCCGGATCACACGCTCTCGGCCCTTCAGCTCATAATTAAGGAAGACACATTATTAAGTACTAAGTGATTTAGTCGGCTTCGGTCTCGTGTTTGTAGACGTAATATATTTATGGATATTTTAGCTTCGTTTGTCTCACCCCCTGAAAGAATAAATTAAAGGGATGATTTTTACTCCACTTTTGTAATTTTTTTATTACTTTAGTTA
>VKOC01000665.1:28668-40939 GCA_009364415.1 Spea multiplicata
CACCTGCTATCTCACCGGAGAGGGGGGATACTTTTCAGTAAAATACAAATAGAAATAAGGATTTCTTTAAAATCCACCTGTGTTCTTTCCAGCCATGTTCCAGGGCAGGTTTCCAGTTTATGGCAGCCCAGAGGATACCTCTTATCTTTGGGGCTGTTAGAGGAATTAGCACACATTTCCCCCCCTTTCTTGTAGACACGTTGTGAGACTCATTGTTTTCTCTTTATTTTACTAACCCCCCCCCCTCCGTGACAGATCGCATGCGCGAGGGTCGCACGGCGTCGCCCAGAGGCATGTTTGGGTTTGGATACAGGTGTGAACCTGTTTGTGCGTTTAGCTAGAACATGTCTTAAAATAAGCCAGAACCATTCAAAGCTACCACCTGCTTGTTGCTTTGCATCGATCATTTTCCTATACGTTGACAGCACTAAGTCCTAGAGGTCTCACCTACGTCTTGGGGCTTGTCTACTAAATGTAATTACTAAACAAATGCTACTCCACCATTCTAGCTACTAATGAGCGTCCAAAACCTTTCCAGAAATATTTACTTTCAGCTTTAGTCCCCTTCATATTTTGTATCGTCAGGGAACACTAAAATTGTCATGTGACACACAGGCAGGCACTGATAGGTTGTTGCCATAAAAAACTTAAATGACTTCTTAAGACTTTGATCTTCATATATATATATATATATATATATATATATATATATATATATATAAAGGATGCCTGTAAGGGACATACTTCTTTCTCCTTATCGTACACTGTCTATTCTGAATAATCTGTCTCTATTTCCCTGTCTTATTATCAGTGATCCTCTTGCTTCCATTAACTGTCTCTTTCTGTTTAACTCTTTCTTCTTGCTTCTGTTATTCCTGGACATCTGGCCTCGATCAGCCTGACATCAAGGTTAGTAAATGATGCTCAAGAAACCTTTCATTGTTGGGTTTTATATATATATATATATATTATTATTAATATATAATATATATTATATAATATATATATATATATATATATATATTATATATATATATATGAACAGAGCCTCTGTCTTGCGCAGTTGAAGTCCTTGTACAATGCCATGGTGAATGACGGCGCTCTGCTAATTAACGATCCAATTAAGTATCTTTCCGAAATCCTATACATTATAGATCAGCTTAATATAAGCAATGAATACATGCAGGAGATACGCTCAGAGGAACGCGTGTCCTGGAAACCTAGGAGCCTGGGGCAAGGAGGCGATTCAGTTAAATACATACAGGATGGTAGATAAGTGAAACAGCCTCCCAACAGAGGTGGTAGAGGGTAATACAGGGAGGGGATTTGAACATGCATGGGATAGACATACGGCTCCTGAATCTAAGACGAGACCAACGACTGATTAAGGTTTGAGTCTTTACAGACTAGGCGGGCCGAATGGGGCCGATCCCATGGCTTGGAGGCCGTTTTTTCCGAGCCACCGCGCTCCATGCAGTATATACAGACACAACACGTGTGTGTGCGATGGAGCTGGGAATATGTCTTAGACGTGTGAAGTCTCGGGGGATTAACACTCTGCAGCCCCGAGATGAACACCGCATGCCTGGGAGCTGGCAGCTGCCGTCTGGGTGGGGGAGGGGGGCGGCGCACTTCTTACATACGCTTGGATAGGGTAACCCCTTAAATGCTCTTTAATAACACGCAAGCGTTACGGGCTCCCCGATATATAGTTTATGTCAGACTCGTTCTGCTGAGTGGTCTACTAAGATTTTTATACAATATTCCAAATTTATTAGAAATCGCCCTACAGAAAAATGGAGTCTCTAGAAGACGTTGGTATTTATTGGACATTTGAGGTCCCGTTTTGATGTCTGGCCAATAAAAAAAAAAGCATCAACTTCAATGGAAGCCTCCATGTTTTTTGATGCTTAGAGTCGCTCTCCACTGGTTTCTGATGAGATCCACATAGACCACCGGAATTCCGTTGCAGAACGTCCATCGTTGACGGAGTTCTTTGGAAGGGTCTCAGCAGATACCATATTTGGCTTAATCTAGAGTCTTGGAAGAGGTTAGAACTCATAAACCGGTTGACTTCCGTTCCTTGGAGGACACGTCGTCCACGTCGCCTTCTCAATAAACTAGGTCCATCATCCCGGTCTTATGTCCTAATACATGTCATTAGCCGTTGAGGAGATAACCCGTATCATGTTTGTCATCACCGTTGGTCCATCTCCTATCACCGGTGACACTTAGCTGCCACCGGCAAGCTCTTCCAAAGCCTCCGAGTTAAACATTTGTCACTTTTTGGGCTAGAAAAAACACACAGGAGATAAGCCATAGATACAGGGATTACCGAGACATTGCAAGGAGGATTAAGAGATGTCCCCAAGATCGCGTGGAGATGGCTATCTCGTTGCTAGGAATTAATAACGTTACATTTGGTACCAAACAAAATACGGTGAGGCTTTTAGTCAGTGACCACCTTAATCCCAGAATGTGGAGAATGAGGGGCTTATACCATTAGCTTTCCGGTGCGTGGCCAGTGGTGGGCTCCCAATTCCAGTGTGTATATTGGTGTGGCTCCTCGGTTTACATCAGTGTCTTATCCGCGCTGAGACCATTAGAACCGCTACTATGTCAAGTCTTTAATGGCCTGAAGGTCACTTAAGGACACGGAGATGAGTAGCACTCGAGAACCATTTTCCTGGAATTAAGTGACACAGAGTAACAAAACCAACACATTACCGCATTAGCTGTGGAATGGGAATGTTTGTGTGACGGGCACGTTAATACCCCGGAACCCCGGAGCTGGATCAGCCTTCAGTTCCTTTTGGTTCTGTCTTCGCCTCCACGACTCTATTATTATTATTATTGTATATTGTAATTATTATATATTTGTATAATTATATATATTGTATATTAATAATTGTATATTAGATTCATATATATATAGTATATTATCTTTAGATAATGGCTTCTGACTTTTGCCATACCTCTGGCAGGCCGTGCCGTGTATCCACCTCACGTTTCCTGGATCTAGCTCCAAGTGTGGCTGCCCTCTCCAACCCGAGCAGCCGGATCAGGCATTTCCAGAACGTCGTCGAGTTCTGGCCTTTGTTGAAAGGCCCCGTTATCTGTGCGGTTATTCCTTGGCACCTCTTTATGCGTTTTGGTATCTGCCCAAACCACAAAAAGCGATAAAAACCACCAGCCGGAGGGGGGGGGGGAGCCTATGAAAGGACAACAAATCTCCATCAGAGGCTAATCAACCTATCTTACTCTCCTCGGCTTGGACCGTCGCCTGCCTTTAAATAATTAACAATGCCGTTAAGCCATGTGTGCGTATATATAATATATATATATATATATATATATATAACTATATATATAAATAATATATATATATATCATGAAAAATAAAATAGATGTAAAGAAGTTTTCATTTACTAAAAGTGGTAGATGAGTGGAACAGCCTCCCAGCAGAGGTGTTAGAGACTAATACAGTATGAAATATTCCAAGGAATCCGTAAGAGGGGACGCGGCGAGGAAAGGGGGTTGCAGCGAGGAAAGCTCAGCCTCTTTAAGAATGAATTACTCCAGTTAAACGCAGGTCTGTCAGCAGCCCGGGAGACATGAGGACACGGCGTGACCCCCTTCGCTTACAATGACTCCGTCTCTAAACACAAGTCAAATATTTAAACCCCTCCTGTCCCTGCGAGGTCTGTGTCTTTCATGGAGATAATATATTTGCGGCCCCCTGTCTCTCGCCGCGTCTGAGCTGCAAATTCTTTATGGCCTTAGCGTGTTGGGGTAGAGCGTGTTACATGACCGCGCTTCCCGATCCAGCTACGTTGCCGCTCGGCAGAAATCCATCTTCTTAGCTGGTGGGACGGGTCCCCGCTGACGTAACGGGGGTCTGCGCCAAGAGTCGGGTCGGACTATCAATGAGTGGATTCTGCTTCTCATAAACTCAGCGGAGTTGGGGGTCCACAAAGCCGCGGGATACCCTCTCCGATGCCCCCCCGGACACCCTGCCAAAGTCACAGGCAATGCGTTTATAGACACTAGAAATACAGTTTATAAAGGTGGTCCCGAGCAGGCAGGCATCTTATAATTATATATATTGGCAGAGACCCTCCGCATGGGATTGTCTCCGGGTTGGCGAGCGTGTGTATTGCACCGGGCCGGCACTGAAAGGGTCGGTCCCGTGACGTCCGCGTGTCCCTGTGCTCGGTCAGCAGGGCGAGCGGCTTGTGCTGAGTCGGGACCCCCCGGTGATAAAGCGTCGGCCGGTTGGCTTTATGTGCTGGTCTGGCGGCGCGGTCCCGTGTGTGTGAATGCAGGACCGGCTATTGTCCGGGTGAATGGGCCGGCCGCTCCTGGACGTTTCTGGCGGGGTGTCCGTTCCGGATCATCAGCAAACCCTTTGTCTGGGTTTTCAGAGCGTTTTTAGGGGTCAGGTCACCCGGAGACCCAAATAACGTTACGGCTCCATCCTCCATTAACCCTCCGTTATCCCGCTGCTCTGCGTTTGGTAAACCACAAGTAACCAGCAACTCCCATGATGCCCAGTCGATGCAAACGGGGCACTACTTTATCGCTGATCCTACTAAAGTCGCTGAATGATGTCATAGGAGACAATGTCTCTTTTTTTCGTGGCGATTTCTATACGTTTTGAGGAACCTCTCTGTAAAAGAGCCGAACCATCCGCGCCGTCAGCAGAGACCACCCCGTAGTTTATAGCAGAAGACGTATCATTTCCGTCGAGAATAATGTCCTGTAAGCCGAATAAAACCCGAAACGAATTAGTTTTACGGCAGAGCCCTGTACTGCGCGGCGTTTATAAGCCCATCGCTGTATTTACTGTCTCTGTATAGTGACCTGTATACATTGGGAGGTCAGAAGGCTCTACGCAGAGCCCCGAATGACTTATTGCGCAATATACTCCAGGAGCTGTCTTGTTACTTGATCCTCCTTTCTTCCTGGATCGGAGTCCAGAGCCCCCAACGAAGGAGATTGATGAAGGCTCCAGGATACCCTAAATCATGCTTTAGGGTTAGAAACAGGTTATCTGGCCGGTAAACCTTCCACCGGTTCACATTTCATGGCGACTCAACCAGACGACCCACAAATCACAAGTCTGGGTGACTCTCTCTTCCCTTCTCTCCCCCCCATCCACTGCGCTCCATAGCAAAAGATCCATCATTTCTTTCCACCATCTTTCACCGTTTGTTTCATCTCCTTCCTAAAAACCTTTCACCCCCCCCACACCCACATTTGTTTTCACCCAACTTTCTGGATAGGGAGGGGGAAGGAATAGAATTGAATATATATATATAATTATATATGTGTGTGTGTGTGTATATATATATATATATGGTGCCAACAGGGTCTTTATGCCGTGCAGAGCGTCCAGGTCTTCTAGCGGCTGGCGTGGCCGTTCCTCTCGCCCGTAGAATGCTGGGAATTAAATCTATTTCAGAATTCCGTTTCTAGTTAGGAAGCCGTTTTATGGCCTCTCGTTACTGGAGAGTTAATTAAAGGGCTGCTTATCCTGTGATGGGCAGGGAGAGAGCGGCGCGGAGGATCTGGCGCGGCTCCAGTGCGGTGACGGCTCCGTGCGTCCTCGGCCACTCGTTCTTACTTTGGTTGGACCAGGTTCATGATTTAAGCGTCGAGTCCAAACCACAGAGGTCGATTCATGTCTAATTCGGTCGCATCAGCTGACTGACTCCAGATACGACCAACGCCTTCTGCAAACGCAGCCTGCCGTCCTCCCGTGTACACGCCGCTGCCTATCTCCTAGCTGCGCAGGCACGGAGCCCCTGACTGCCTCCCCGTATACCTCCTCTCTGGGCACAAAAGTCAAAGCGTTCCTCTCAACGCCCGTATACTGGGGACAATAAGCAGCTTATAGCACGGCCAAGCAAGTCCCATATCTTCATAAATAAGCCAAAAGTTGTTTGTTTTTTTTTATCAGAAGAGCCCTGATTGTGTAAAAAAAACTTCTAGATTGTAAGCTCCTTTGAGCAAGGCCCTCTTTACGTCTTGTTTCGTTAAGTCAAATTGTTATGTCGCTTTCTACTTATGTCATGTTTACCCATTGTACATCACCGCGGAATATGATGGCGCTATATAAAACACAACTGTATGTAGTTTCTCTCTATACATAGACATATTAACACACACAATACTATATAACTATATATATAAAAATATAAATATACCTTCTCTACCTGATAATTTTTATTTTAGGGGTTTAAACCCACAGGATTGTTTTTTTTTTTATTGTATGTGTAAAAAAATTTTGGGGGCAGTTAATAATCTCTGTAGCCCCATCAAGCTGGTTAATGGTCTCCATAGAATAACGTGGAGTTAGTTCTTCTTACATCAGCGCCCATCCCTTGCATCCAACTCAAACCTAACTTCATTTTTTCCCCAACCCCTCTCTTTCTCTCTCCGCTTTCAGACAAAATCAAAGACCAGAGCAAAAAAGTGGCGACGTCTGAAGCACAAGTGAAGCAGGTAGAAAAGAAGAAGAACGCGCAGCTCCTGGTAGAAGGCAGAAGGAGAAGAGGAACAACCTGAAAAGAACAGGCTCACAACAACTGCAGGTGGGGCGCGTGCCGAGCGGCGGGGGTTTTAGGCAAGCGCGGCGACGAGCCCTGTGGGAAGAGAAGCCTCTGTGGTACTCGGCATCGGTAGGAACAGGTAGCGGCTGGGGTCTGTGGGATACCCCAACAGTGGGAAGGACTGTGGGTACCCGGCAAGCAGGTATGCTGTGTTTTGGTGCCCGCAGGCAAGGTAGGACGTGTTTTGGGTCCTGGCATGCAAGTAAGGAACGTTTTTTTGTACCCGGCAGCAGGTAGGACGTGTTTTTTGGTCCCGGCAAGAGGTGACGTGTTTTGGGTGCTCTGGCACAAGGTAAGGGCCTGTTTTGGTCCGACTTGCAGTAGGACGTCTTTTGGTGCCCGGCAAAGCAGGTTTGAGGTGTGTTTAGGTGCGCCCGGCAAGCGGTAGGAGGTGTTTTGGTCCCCGGGTAGGAGGTGTTTTGGTCCCCGGCAGCAGGTAGGTTGTGTTTTGGTGCCCGGCAGCAGGTAGGCTGTGTTTTGGTAACCTTTAGCACATAGGTGGCTCTTTAACTTTCATAAGGAGACACTATCCTAAAACCTCCAAATACTGGACTCCTCCGGGTGAAATTACCGCATGTTACTGGCCGGCTAAGGCTCGGATTCTGCGTTACTTAAAGTAGCCATCTGTTCCTGAGAATGGAGACTTTTGGGGTAATCCTGGTTAATCTGCTTTTCACATAATAATTCTTGGAGTCCGAAATACAGTAAACTTTAAGGAAGCCGTACGAGGGATCTCTGTAATGGAGGTGGATTACCTGCCGCATGCCTGATACAAACCAGGCTGAGAAGGGCGGCATCTGGACCCTGCACCCCGCTCTCCTGAAAGGGGGTGACCCACAGTCTGCTAGTTATTTGTTCTGGGAAATTACCAGCCCCTCACTTTCATATCAAAGATCTGTTTGGCCCCTACTTGGAAAACAGTAAAGATGCCCCATGTCAAGTGGGAACTTCTTCCCAGAATCGCTGCTAACCAAGTCATGTATGGATAGTTAGGTGTACGTCTGGGTATAACGAGTTTGGGGTCACTTGGAAATTTCTTGTTTTTTGAAAGAAAGTCTCGATTTTGTCCATTAAAATAACATGGGATGGATCAGAAATCCAGCACAGACGGGGTTAATGTTGTAAATGACTATTTTTGCTGGAAATGGCAGATTTTAATGTAATCTTGTCATAGGCGTAAAGGCCTTATCTTTCTCCATCACTCCTGTGTTCCAATATTTTATCCTCCATCACTCCTGTGTTCCAATGACCCGCTATCACTCCCATCACTCACCAACCCGATACAATGACGCTTATCACTCCATCACTCTCCTGTGTCCCAATGGCCTTTATCACTCCCATGCTCCTGTGTCCCAATGGCCCTTTATCACTCCCATCACTCCTGTCTGAAGTCAATACAGTATCCCATAAATAAATGCCTTTTTTTGGTGCAGTCTGGGGGAAAAACCTATTACGAAACTAACATATTCCCTGTAAGGATTAACCCTTTATTACATGAATACCCGTCTGCTACACAGATATTCACACATTATTTATATATATATATATATATATATATATATTTAATAATGTAAATAATAATAATAAATATACATTTTTTGCACCCAAATCTGTTGCTTGTGAAAGTTGCTTGGCGGTTTATAATCCGGTTCGGTATTTATTTACATGTCTCTTGTTAAACTGGAACATGGAATCCAAACGACTTTACTGAAATACGCTGAACAAGACCATTTGTTCCGATCTGTTGATGTAAAGACAGGGGCTTTGGCTCGGAGCTACAGAGGTTATCAGCAGAGGTGGGAGGAGGTGGGGGTCTCGCCTGGCATCCTATTCCCAAATCCCACTTGTGCCGACATTCCTGGCTGATCCCGGCTCATGTTTTCAAAAGCCCAAGCGGAATATTTTCATTCCGAGATGAAGAAGGACTTGAACTGGGAGGCTTGCTGGTAGAGTAAGGAGAATTTAATGAAGTCTGGCAGCTTTCCCCCCCCCTCCTTCCCCGCGGCTCTCTTGCCGATCTCTCTGGTGGGATCTCTCTGGTGGGGCGCATAGGAGCTCTCTGTCCGATGGTGTAAAACGAGCCTCTTCTCCCTGAGAGTTTCCATTCTCCCCGTGAAGGAGGCTGGATGCAAATCGCTTCCTTAACCCTTTCATCTGCCGCTGATTGTTACAATGTATACATTAAAAACATCTCAATCTCGCTCAATGCACCGGGAGCCCCTCTTCCGCGAGACATTCTGAAGTCGGGGGGGAATGAGCATTTTCTTCAAAATCTAGGTGCCGCCACACTTATGGGATTGATTTATAACGGCCTGTTTTGAATTCAGTTACGTGGTTAATAAATGTAATTGTCCTACAGTTAAACCACCCGGGTCCTCGGTGCTTTCACCATCTCGGCTCATGTGTCTTAGTTTGATACCTTCTAGAACACGATCTCTCTGTTGACTTTCCAATGTCTCTTTTTAGACCTTCATCCATTCTCTTATCCCTTTCCCCCCTTTTTTCCCCTTTTTCTGTCTTTTCCGTCTTTTTTTTAAGATGCAAAGGGATGCAAAACCCAGAAGCCAAAAAAAAGCTTAGGAAAAGCGCATCAAACGCTCATTAGAGACACGTTCAGAACTCAGGACTTGTGTTGAGAACGTGGTGGACATATATCGGCATGTCTACATTTAAATTTTCCTGATGCCCCCCCCTTGTAAATGCAGAATCCCCCTATTCATTTGCCCCTTTTCCCCACCCTCCAGTTATATGCCATGCAGGAGATGCGTTTGGCCGAAACGCTGCTGGGGCCGTCTAATGAACCCCCCCATGAACATGTGCGGAAAGTACCACCATTGATTTTAGTGGGAGCAGTTTCTTGCCACTGATTGGATGGTTCAATCTGCCAATCAACGGCACGACTCATCAGGACATCAGGTTTCCCCTAAGTTTCAGTGCATGTTGCACTTTAAAAAAAAATATATATATATATACAGCCTGGTATATAATTAATATAATATAATTATTATATATATTATTATTATATTTACTTCCTCACAGCCGTGTCATTTTTTAGAAGAAATGTCAGTATTCACATTCTATGACTTATATTCAGGTAATAAACGGACGTATGGATATCTCTGCTCAATTTTGTTAGGTAGATAGCGACATGCGGACAAACATAGATACAGGCGGCTGTAGAATGTGTGTTCCGTTCACTTTGGCCAACCGTTTGGGGTCAGTTCACAGAAAACCCAGTTTTAGATCCTGTTGGTCTGCGTGGTTTTGGCCGGAATTAATAGCACAATACGAGACCTCGGAAAATAAGATCTGCATGTTCCCGTAAACGCCATCTGCACGTCCGGCCGTATAAATACACTTCGAGCACACACCCTGCGCCTTGTGAGGATTCTCTGTGCCCTGCGGATTCCGCTGGATACGAGGAAAGCGGATAACGCGTACCCGCGAGATCACGGAGTGCACCCTTCTTACAGCGTGTGTGTGTGTGTCTGTATAATATTATATATATATATATATATATATAAACAACCAAAAGGGTTAATACAAACTATTTGGGGCAGTTGTCCCACCTAAACGTTAAAGCCTCGCCAATTATATCACGTAGGGACAAAGCATTGGGGGCGGGGCCAACCAGTTTAAACCCTGTATATATATATATATATGTGTGTGTGTGTGTATGTGTATATATATATATACACATACATTTGTTTGTGAATCTCACTAGGACAAAGAATGGATAATATATATATACTCCCTGCATCAAACGCCATTTAGCTGATAAATTCCCTTTAAGCGACTCTTTGTATCCACATATAATAAGTGGATATGTCGTGGAGCGATTCCATTTTATTTATTAGAGGTCCATTGGCCTCGGTATTCTCGGCTGAGTGTAATTAATAAACTAATAAGAGTTTTCGTGTAGAGAAAACTTTGCAGAGTCTCTAGAAAGCGTTTCTTCGGCGTCTCTGGACATGTTTCTAGAACATCCCCGTAAAGCCTTTTCCTATCCGAGTCGGGCAAAGAGCAGGGACAGAGGCACCATTCACGGAGCTGGCTGCGAGAGAGACGGATTAGGGCCCCCAAAGAACGTCTCCAATTAGTCAGTGGAGGCTCTCTAAGAGTCCGTGATTTAGGTGCTTGGCCTCTGTATCTCAGGTTGTTGTGATTGGAAGGATGTCTTGGGGTCCCAGAGGGCTCGTGGTTTGGATCGATGCCATAAAGCACACGGACGGACCTCGAGAGGTGGCCATCTTGTTTCGTAGAGCTGGCCATTTGCCATGGTGTCCAGCGCAGGGATTGCGGTTTGGGGCCGCTCCAGCTCACCCTGCCTGTTTACTTTGGACAAACAAGGTGTTACTGGATGGCCCTTGTTTGAGCCGCGTCTGTCCTGAGCTACCCAGGAAGTCCCAGCGTTTATGGGGATGAAGTCTCGTCTGTTGGAAGTCCAAAAGCTGACATTTAAAGTGGAACGGTCCCTGCCGCAGCCTTTAAATTCATATCAATTGTGCTTTTTGTTCGGCGAGCGGTGTAAATGGTACCGAGAGATTTAGTTTACGGTGTCGACACTGGAGTCGGTGGCAGCCTGTGGCAGAATCAGCATTACCTAAACAAATTCCCGTCCTGAAGTTCCCCCCCATTCCCCACGGTATGGTGAATTTTGATGAAAAAGATGAAATTAAGTTTGTAGCCGTGTTCCCCGGAGGACCGGCGCTGACTGCTTCCCGGTAGTGAGCTGGTGGCCGACAGTCACTCCTTTCTGCAGGAAACTGATTGGCCGAGACACACATGGATAATGTCAACCTGTGTTTCAGCCAATCATCTGCCAGTTAGTGAAAATACATATTTATACAGAATATAACAGATAATTTAATATATAGAACGGTATAAAGGGTTAATCACATTAAAACCAGGCGGTTACTGTTGCTGTGAAGTACAAACGGGTAGCAGTAACCGTAGAAACCAATGTGCCGTAACCAGGAGGGACGTTCCATTGGTTTCTAAGGTGATTGCCCCACATTTAGAACTTTGGTCCACTACCGGTTGATAGAGTACGAAGGAGTCTGCGGTTAAACTCACTCCGGTGCCGCCAAGCCCCCCGTGTCCCACCGCGAAGAGCCTCCTTTTCGAGGTTACTTGGAGTGGGGTCTTATTTTGCGAGATTAGGATCTGGGCTCTCGGGTTGTGCTGGATCACGTCAGGGAGATTAATGACTGCGTTGACAGACTGTTCTCCTCCTGTGGGAACGTCTTAGAAAGGCGTAAGATCACAGTTCACTAATTGAAACAATAGCGGCGAGTTAATAGCGGAGTCACCGCCGGTAAAGTATCCCTTTTCTGGAGACGGTAGATTCAAGTTCTAGCAACCGGTCAGAAGCCCGGAACGGTCTAGAAGCTTTGGATCTTTAATAAAACAAAAAGATATGTTTATCCCAGAGCCCAAAGTGTTCTAGCTTTGGTATTTCGCTTTTAGATCTTGTTACAATTGTTACAGTTTCTCCTTCCTATCGCATACTGTTGCTTTAGAGAAGATCTCTCGCTTTCCAGATCCCCGTCCTAATCCTTTACCCAATATATAGTCCTCTAGAGTCACGGACGCGGGGTTAGAACTCCCTACGTCGCCTTACGGTAGGATTCTAAGGCACTGGTGGATCATGGGAA
>VKOC01000665.1:45924-72755 GCA_009364415.1 Spea multiplicata
CCTCAACGAGCCTCTTCCCCAAAGACAGAGCCGCATCTCAACGGACCTTCCTCCCAACCCGACTCGTCGGCCCCCTTGAGCGATCCTGCCAGGCCCGGCCAGGATGACAGTTTGGGGAGTCCTGTTTCGCTTCACCAACTCGGGTCCAAGGTCAGCTTACAAAGCCTCAGCAACTCATTCAACTCGTCCTACATGAGTAGCGACAACGAGTCAGACATTGAAGACGAGGACCTGAAGAAGGAACTGAGAAGGCTACGTGAAAAGTGAGTGCCTGATCTCATTATACTCGGCATTCGCAATTCCCCCACCAAGTGACCGCTCTCTCCCCTCTCTATTATAATACAACCGCTGGATCCATAAATACAAACTCAGATTATTATGGGTATGGATGGAGTGTGAGATCTGGCAAATGCTGGGTTTTAGGATCTACTCCTTGTGTTCCCACCAGCTCAGAAAGTGCTGTGTGGGAAGCACAACAAATACAATCACATAGGGATGTGTATATACATAGGGATGTGTATATACATAGGGATGTGTATATACATAGGGATGTGTATATACATAGGGATGTGTATATACATAGGGATGTGTATATACATAGGGATGTGTATATGTATGCGTTAATGCTCACTTTGGATGTACTTTAATTTCTGTAGTCCTTACATAAAAAGGTGCATTCTGGTATACAGTGAAACACGTTATTGTTGAGCGGCGGGGTGAATGTTTAGGTGCGGGAGAGCGTTATTGATGTATGCAGGGTACCAGCTGACGTTCTTGGCTTTCTGCAGGCATCTAAAGGAGATCCAGGACCTGCACGGCCGCCAGAAGCAGGAGATTGAGATGCTGTACACCACTCTGGGGAAGGTACCCCCGGCGGTCATTATCCCCCCGGCGGCACCGCTTTCAAACCGGCGCAGGAGACCGACCAAGGGCAAAGGCAGCAAGTCCAGCAGGGCCGGCTCTCATGGGAACCGAAGCCCACAGCTATCGGGTAAGAGGCAAAACCCCGGAGACGAGAGCGGACAGGCAGATCTGACAAACACGTGCAGTGTACGGTGGGAGTAAATCAGTGGTCTTGCTCTGTATACGGTCCACAAGCTTTACTGTAAACTTGTCAGCCGGGCCGTCTCTACCTAATGTATAGGTTCGTATAGGTTGTCAATTGTAGTTTTGTCAGACCCTTTGACTGTATGGACTGTGAAGTGCTGTGTGAATTGTTGTCTATATACTGGTATACAATTACAACCATATCAATGTAACAATGACGTCCTTGCGCAGGTGACCTGTCCGCGCAGAGCGCTCCATGTGTCGTTCCCACCCAGCAGAACCTCCTCCAGCCGCCCAGCGGCGCTCCGGACGCGGGGCCGCGTCTCAAACCCTCGCCTTCCAGCGACATCCTCTGCTCTGCCTTCACCAGCGACGCGGCCCTCTCCGTACCCAGCCTGTCCGCACAAGGGCAAGGTAAGCGCTGCCGAAGAAAGATGCCATAGTCTGTCTGTGAATATTCATAATAGTTCAGTGGCTCGAGTACTGAATGCGGGGGTCATCTTAACGGCACCACTCGTCTCTGTATCCAACACGTCGCCAACTGGAGAACCACCAAGGCAACGAGCGATAGCCGTTAGACCCTGGATCTGGTTCTCATTGTGGCTTCTTGGTTGTCCGTTCCTTCTGTGATCGGCCGACCTGTCCCGTAACTATGAGCCAGAATGTACTTAGTTTTCCCATTTATCAGAATCCACTCCTATATCCATCTTTTTATTATATGTATTGATTTGGGTCCAGATCCATGCTTTTCCATTGAGCAGTGAGCTGCTCCAGGTGCGCTCTTTAATATTTGTAGTTTATGGAGGGCGTCCTCTCTACCTGGCGTCTTGTGGTTTGTGATGTCTCTTCCTTGTCTGTCTCTGTCCTGTTTTTACCGTTTCCACCACAGGCTGGGCCAAGTTTAGCTGCGCGTCCGAGCGAGTGTCCTTCAAAGTTACCAGCAGGAGGACCCGATTTCTGAGTACGCCCTGCTTGGCTCTTTGTGTGTAAATCTTTTCTCCTTCCTCATCTGTCTCTCTGTTTCTCTCCCCCCGCATGTAACGCTCCCTCACCCTTCGTGTCCATGCTTTATGCTTCTCGAGTATCGGAAGATGTGGGTAGCTGATTGCGCGTTGGGTTCTTGGCTCTCGGGTACCGCATGGAACCCTGGGCTGTGGTGATCGTATGGGAGGAATAACTGTGCCAAGATCCAGTGCGATACCAATCTGAACCACCACACACAATCCTTTACTGGTGCCGCTGGTCCAGTATAAATCCGCCCCCCCCCCCACTCGAGTGTAACTCTGCAAAAGTTAACGGACTAAATGCTTCATTTTGTACACCCAGCTCTCCTGATTTTAAATAAAATTAGAGTAGGATCATTATTTTTACAGTAGATACCCAGTGAGATACCCAGCGGGTTGTGGTAATAATACCCAGATCCTGGAACGTCTGCCTTCCGTCCCCGCTGTGGTCTCCGGCTCTTTCCTCTTCTGTCCCTGCCTGCAGCCATTACGTTTGCTACGTAGTGGGATTTAATCGCCAAACTTGCGTTTATCTTCTTTAATTGGGAGGGAATAATATGTTGAGAGTATCCGTCCATGCGCTTGCAGTGCTTTGGGGGGGGGGGTATATGTAATGAGGCTGTTGGGGGAGCCGGCGCTTTATGTCTTCAAAAAGTAAGGGCAAGCAAAATACCCTCTTGGAGAATTCAGTTTCTATCAATTCATCTCATAAATTAATTTTTAGGGTAAAGCCTTCAGGAATCACAATATTTCCAAAAATAGCTTCCAGAAGTCACCTTGTGGGGTCACTCGTCGGGTGGTCATTTCTTCTTATAATGAATGAGAAACATGGTGAAAAAAACTGAATTTTTGGGGCAGTTACCGACCTCGGGGGGTCTGCGTCAGATGTCTGGATTAGCTTTGTCCCCTTATAGTCGTATTCTGTGGCTTTATGGTACGTATAGAGCATACATTGTACGGCTTATTCATGTGCAACAGTTTATTTGGCCAAGATGCCCATAATTCCAAACAGCGAGCCGCGTTCCCGGTGTAATAGTGAACGCGTTTCTTTTTCACGGTGCCGGTGCCGTTACAATCTGTCACGAGAGAAGCGGCTTCTGTACCTCCCTCACTAAGCGCAGCGACGCTCCACGGGCTGCAGGTCGTTGGCTTTCGTACTAAGGATCATTTCTCTGAGCAGATTAGTCGGGAGTTTAAAGAGCCAGAGCATTCCCTCTCGCCCACCGGTTTCTGTCCCTCCCTCCGCTTCCCCCTCCGTAGATTCTCGCGCAGGCCGCTGCCATTACTCATTTGATCCATACGCACCCTCAGCAAATACTCACAGAGCTGCTTGCGCTTGCTGCCCTGCCGAGTGAGGATCTCACAACCCTCACAAATACTTCAGCTTCTTTCCTGCAACTTCCATGTTCGATTTCTCCTCCCGTCCCCTGACTGTCCTGTGAAAGCGGACTCTGTGCTAACGCGTTTCTCTCTCTCTCTGCCTCAGGGAAGATGGTGAAAAAAGTCTGCCCTTGCAACCAGCTCTGTAGTAACTATCTTTTCTATATCACTTTGTCTTCTGCGCATGTAAATGGTCCAGAGTAGCCGAGTTAAAGCAGTGGGGAGGAAATCAAGCGCTCTCTGCCCTAACTGTGCCACCCTTGCCAGGTGGTCCCGCTGGTTGCACAGTTAGGTCAATGAGAAGAAGTTGTGTGGACTGTAAAAGGAGTAAAACTAATGTGGAGTTATTTGGTTCTTTGAGCGTCTGGGTATTCTGTGCCCTCGAGTCGCCATCGCTGGTGGTCTTCATAGAACGTGGCGGAAGTTTCACTTTTTTCACCGTGTTTCTTCTTACCGCTGCCGAATAATTGATGAGAAACATGGTGAAAAAAGTTAAATTCATGCCGGGATGCACTAGAGTGACGGAAATCCTACTACTTTCCAGAAATCCTGTTAAAAAGCGTATTTTTGGGGTTTGTAATTCCCTTTATAATTCCAGAGTATTAAGAAATATCTGTTCTTAACGGAGCGTAGAAATCAGTGGAATTTTCTTTATAGTTTTCTCTATCGTTTAAAAATCCTTTTTTCTTAGGAATATTAAGAGGCAGTAACGTTACCGGCCGCGTTTCCAAGCGTCTGTTACCGTTAGAGGAAAAATATCCGCTCGGTTCTTACTTTGCCTGATTTGTTTTTTTTTCTCTTTGGTTTCAGGGACCAGCAGTACGAACACAGTTGCCCCTTCCAATGCTCCAGCCCCCCAGTCCAGCGCGGCCCCCGCGTCCTCGAGCCGAAAGGGGACTTTTACTGATGACCTCCACAAACTGGTAGACAACTGGGCGCGGGATCTGACCGGGAAAAAGAGCAAAACGGGGCATCCCAGCTATGAGGTGAGAGAACGAGGGTTATAAAATATTCATTCAAATTTCAGTTTAAAGAAAATGAGACCCAAAATCTTAGCTGTTTATTTTTTTTTTATTTTTTATAAATTCACAATTTCCAAATAAGTTTTATTACTTTTTCTACGCAGTTCTTAGAATAGTACTGCTCAATGTATAGAGATGCTTTGGGTAATTTTTAAGACCTCAGGGATCTTTTGGCATAGGGTACCCCCCCTGTGATGTCACTGGTGACATTACCTGTTAGTATACCCCAACACTACAATCAGGGGGCTCCCCTGTGGAGTTTCCCTCTACAGTAGTCAGGGGAATCCGAGGCAGAGCCCTATGATCGCTTGGTCACGCAGGGTGCAGAGCACCCTCACCAAATTGTGCAGTCAGTGAGTTACAGCGACGGATGGGCCCGGCTTCCGGTTTCATTCTGACAGCTCAGGTCCCGAGCTGTCAGGGAGTAGACGGAAATTTGACATCCCTGCCAGTGCCAAAACGCCATGACGTAGGGGATACGCCCTTGGTCATTAAGGACCATTTTTTGTGACATATCTACGTCGCTGGTCCTTAAGGTGTTCAACAAAAAGAGAAATTAAACTTGGATCAAGATTTATGGTAAATAACAGATCCCATCTTGCTGGTGTACGCCTGTTTTAATGCCACTAGGCATTAACGTGGTATTGCTGTTAGTCTGCGACTCTGATCATTTGTATCTTTCCACAGGGTCCCGGGATGGCTCGAAAGTTTTCTGCTCCTGGACAGCTCTGTGTTCCTATGACTCCGTCCCTTGGGGTACCAGGCTCCCTCCCGGCGGCCTCGGCTACCTCCCTGGCCCACTTCCCCAAAGGTATCTGCCCACCGCAGCAGTTTGGCTTTGCCGGGGCCCCGTTCCAAACGGCCTGGAGTGGCCCTGGAGGCCCGCCATCATCACAGCCCCTGCCTTCGTTTCCACCAACAGTGACATCTTCCTTACAGAACTTTAGTATTGGCACCCTTCAGAAGTCCATCAGTAACCCACAAGGATCCAACTTACGGACTACCTAGCGACAGGGTGGTGGGCTCCCTGATGAATACTGCGTGAATGGTGGGGGCACAAGGTGGTGGGGCAAGCGATGGCACCACAAGCCCCCCAGAAGCAAAACTCCTGTCTTGGAATGATTTACACGAAAAGGCACAGCGTCTGTTTCCCCTCCCCCCAGCAGTGCGATCATCTGCTGTACTTTTGGGGTTGTAGGCAGTTGGGCAACAAGGGAGTTTCTGACCCTGCAAGACTTTCAGGGCGCATAATTTAACCGGCAGCAGGGAAACCTACCCAGGGATCTTTGCTCCAATGTATAGGTCATTAATGCTTTAAAATAAAGAATTATTAACAGCTTTGACTGCAGCATTACAATTGTATGAATTAAAAAAAGTAAATGTATATAAATATATATAAATAATAAAAAAAATAATAAAAAGTTCTGTGAGGACAGTTTCTCGGCCATCAGTTATGATGTGGATTACACTGTGATATAAATATATATATATGTTGTTGGGCAACAGTAGTTATTATGAATCCATAGCAGAATGTTAGAGGGTTATAATCGAGCGAGCGCTAGGCTCTAATCTCCTCGTCAGAGACACTTTAAAGACGTTGTTTTGTCCTTTTAGATAAATGTGAATGTACGATTGTGTTAACTGGACTTGAACGCGACTCCCCTCCCCCCCCCCCCATGCCTGATATGTATTTTAGTGCCTTTAAAGCTACAGCCCGAGTACTTTAACCGTTTGCAGCCAGCGGGGGCTCGTCCCGGTATAATGTATAAAGTATAGCAAGCGCCTCGCTGACGGTAAAATCGCTGCCGGGACACGGCCGGTGAGTGCCAGCTTTTTTTTGGGGGGGTTTGTTTACTGTTCAACTGTTTTTGTTTTTTTTTTGCTCTGGCATCACTGACGCACGGTGAAGGCAACGGGCTGTTTTATGGGTATTTAACCGTTATGGTCTTTTGTCTGCTCTCGGATATTCGTAGGACAATAGAAAGTGATTAAAAAAAATAAAAATTCACTGCAGGTGGACGCCGGTAGTTGGGGCGGCAGATTAATTTCCCGTTAACGGCGAAAGCAATCCGCCTTTACGTGTATTAGATCAGACAGGATGTGGAAAGGAAATGGTTAAACGTGTAGAGGAAGCGCTGCTGTTAAGGATTTTTTGGATAGTTTTTCTTTTTAATGTTAAAAAGTTTAAATAAAGTGAAGCTGTGAAGTTGTTAAATTGAGAGGTAAAAGCAGATGGGGTCGTTGCGGACAGTTCTAGGAGCAGTCTCTCTCTCTCTCTCTCTCTTTTTTCTTTTTCCCCGTATTTACCTTTTAGTGGTGGACGTGGGGGGGCGCGACTTCTGTCCCCTACCCCCCCTGCTTTTGTCACTGCAGATGATAACCCACTGGCAGTATTAACGCTGGCACATTGCACAGATATCTGGTGTTTACACCAAAGCGATCTGTTTGCCTTTTTTTACCCAAATATCCTTTGGATCTTAAAAGGCGGCACAAATCCTTATCTTTTGGGCATAACTTTGTTCTCATATTATGCATCCGCACCCCCCTTGTGCGTTAACCCTTTAGTGTATTCCCCCCTAGAACGTTATATCTATATATCCATCAGAGAGCACGTAACACAATCAACACTTTGATATAGATTTTTTCACGGCTGTTGTCACTTTTTTTCTCTTTTGCTCGCGTTCTGGGCAGCTCGCTGACGCTCGTCTGACGAGGCACCTTAACCCCGCTCTGTATAAGAGTAACGGTTGGCGGGGGCGGGGGGGGTGTGAATAGCTCTGGTGTCTGGGATCAGGTGACTTAGGAGGGAGATCTGACGGGAGGCGGAAGTTGATATTTATTTTGCATACTTATTTTATACAATTATTCACTTTGACATCTTTTTTCTCTCTCATTCAAACTGTGCCTGTTTTTTTTCACTGATTTATTTTTTTTTCTTCCTGTGGACACGATAATAAAAAAATTAAAAAAAATGCTACTGAGCTGTTTGATAAAATTACACTTTTGCATATCTTACTCTTTCCCTAAATATTCTGAATTTATTAAATGTTTTCCCGGTAATATTTAACACTGTATTAAAGATTTTTTTAATATATATATATCTATAAATAAAAAACAAAAACCCTGAAATAAGAGAATATGGGATTCCCTGGAGCTGTGAATTTCCGGTTTGCACTGTTCTGCATCTTTCTGTACAAATTTGCACTTTTCTCTTTTTATCGCCTATGTAGACTATTAAAAACTAATAAAGGAAGCCTTATTTTATCCTGGTGTTCAGGTTCTTTGACTGCGGAAACCGTTTTATCCCAACGTTGTGGCTGTGAGCCCACCACTAGGTGGCAGACTTCCCAAAGGCTGCACTCTTTCTGGGCATATGGGCAGCGCCAGCGGCCTCCTGCTAAAACTACACTATACTATATAACCGACGGGTCACTGGGGGTAACTAGAAAATGGAAAGGAGGGAAGAAAATCTGCAAATGTATTATAGTAACTCTAGTTTCCTGCACCTGTCCCAGTGGGTTGCTGATGAGTGACAAGGGTGCCCTTTCCTTAAATGACTTATGCTTATATCATGTGACTAAAAAGCAGGTACTGATTGGTTGTTGCGATTGAAAGAGGGATAATGACTAAAACACTGCTTGCAAAGCAAAAAAAGAAAAATTAAGTGGAACAGCAGCTTCAATATAGTCAAGAGGACATCTAATCGAACCCTGAATGTACCTGCAGCTTGTGAGATTTACAGACTTACACCGCTGGGCTCATAATCATCTAAAAGCAACAAGTTACAAAATTCTGACTAATTGCAAAAATAACACTACGGGGAAATAATTCTGCTTCAATTCGCTACTTTGTAGGCGCCTTGTGGCGGGGCCGTTACCTTTAATATTAGTGGAAGCGACTCCAGCTACACTTGTAGGAATCGTTCCAGAAAAATATCAAAGACAGAGGTAACGTTCCCCAAAACGTAAGAATGCAGCGTCCTACTGCGTCCTCCTCGCATTCGCCGATTTTAAAATCTATGAGGACCATCAAACTTCTCTAAGGCTAAGCCGGACCTCCTTGGTTATGGCCAATTTGGCCCATTTCAGGAGCTAAGCCCACCATATCAGACACGGACAAGAAAGCTAATCGGATGGGGGTCTTAAGAGATTCCTCCAGCCGCAGCTTCACATCCTCCCTCAACGCCACAGATGCCCAGCAAACGGCTCTCCCACCTTTTTGATTTCAATTAGATAAATTAAGGAACAGACCCCCATCACTCAGAGCCATGCTTAAAGCATTGTCATAAAATTAACGTGCTGCTAATTACAAACCACTTCGGTATAAATAGACTATTTTATTCCATATAAAAGACAAACATAAAACCTATAAAATCACTGCTGGTTTGGAACATGATAGGAATAACATTTCCCCGTCCATCAAAGAGGACAAATCAGTGTACAGCTCCTATATCCAGCCAGGAGGAGGTTAAACAACACGGGCTTTATGGTGTAAAACACAAGTCTCTCCCAACCAATCATCATTTAGTAATCCAGAATCTTCCATTTAACTTAAACCTTAAGAATAGTGTCTGGAAACTCACGTGTTATATCCTTGAGTTGCGTTGAAAGAAATTAAGGAATTAGGAAAGCCGTATCGCAAAAACAGTAAGCTTTTCGTAGCCGACGATCTCCAGAAGAGCGAAGTGCACACGGACTGTATTCCCATCTTGTACATGCGCAGTGGACTGCGTCAGAGTCCACTGTTAGGAAGGCTCCAGCCGCCTCTTCTTCATCTGCCCCTGGTTCGGCCTAAACGGACTTCGATCTGGAGGAAGAAAACAGATATCTAAATGGCGAGTCCGACGTACAGAACGATAAACTCCATCCAACCCCCCAAAAATCCCATTATGTGAATCCAACAGACGTTTTACTATAAAATTACATTGCAGTGACTTGGAAAAAGAGAAAAAACACTTAATTCCAGTCCATCCAGGGGACAGGCCGATGCGCGGCCCCCTCAACTAATAATCCTGCCGTAGTGCCAGTAACTAAACAGTTAACGATACTAATTACTGAGCAGCATGACGGGTATTTTCCTGAGATCTCAATGAGTCTTCAGTTCCCCCTCCGCTGTTTACCTGGAGCATAACTGAAAGGGTTACCTGTTCTCTGAGGGCCGACTGTGTTTCCGTGGCTCTGGATCCACGAGCCCGATCGGAGTGGTATCTGCGGGTTATTTGCCCGCTGAGGGGTCTTGCTTCGCGTCAACATCTGGTGCTGCCCGACTGGGGTAACAGGGGCGATCAGAGAGTTAGGAGCAGCTTGAACGTTGCCGTTTGAGAAATGATCCACTTCTACGTCTAACGGGATGTCCCAGAGCTCGGGATCATCTAGAACCACAATATATGTTCTCTTAGCCTTAGAAATGTCATCCATATCACAGCGGGGATCCGATCGAGCGCTGTGTACACTGCCGGCGCCCCTCTATCGGTGCCCAGCTCTGCGTACAGGGTATGAGAGAGTGCGGGGGGGGGGGGCAAGAAATGATCGGCAGTGGCAAGCGAAGCTTTTTTTTTTTTTTATATTTTAATCCAAACTTTTACAGTAACAATTATGCAAACCTTTCTGAATATTAAATAAAGTTAGCTTAATGTTAAGTGTCCTGCACTCAATTTCTGACTTCTAGAGAATTATTGATGATAAATAAATGTCCCTCTTCAGGTTAAAAGACCACATAAGACTTAAAATGTATAATCAAACAGCAACATTTAATAACCTAAAAACCAAAGTCTTCAATAAAAACTAGAGAACAGAGACCCCCCAATTGGCTGCCCCCCCCGCCCGATAACACACGGAGTCACAGATTTTGCAAACGGCTGCATCATACGATAAGGAGCTCAAACGCGATCAGATTCGATCCGGAAGAGGTCCACGTAAGGTCTCACCTGCCAGGAACTCCTCCAGCGCAGGTGCGGCTTGGGCAGTAGCTGGGGTGCTATGACCGAGAGGAGGGACCCTCTGAGCATAGGTGGCTCCTGAGAGAGACATAGGATATTAAATAATATTACGCATTGAGGGAAAAAAGGGGCTAGTTATTGAACAGTAAAAAGATCAAATACAGAGCAAAACACACAGGACAGAATAAAAAACGCAAAACTAGTGGCCTCCAGCTGCTGTAAACTACATCTCCCATGATGCCTTGTTCCAGATGCTACAAAGCACTAGTCAAATGGAAAATGTTTTCCCAACAAGATGATCAAAGGCGTGCAGCAGGATCCCCTCAGATCCCTTTCTAGAAGGTTTACATTGGCTGGAGGTACATGCAATCAGAGAACGCCGCCTCCGCGAGGAGCCCCACCGGCCCCTCGTGTCACCTCTGTGGTCTCCGCAGGGGGAGACGCTCTGCTGCTTGCGCTCCATCTGCTCTCGGAACTGTTGCTGAAGCTGTTTCTGGCGCAGTTTGCGTTGATAGGTGGCATCTTCCTCAGAGTGAAGAGAGGTCGCAGCGGGCCCAGGTCCAGAGCTGGAGGGAGGTTTAGTACCAACATTAGTGATATATTGTCAGAAGTGTTAAAAACAAACAAAAAAAGACAAAAAACAAACTAACAAACAGATCAAACCAAACATTATGTTCCAGACATGAGAGCGAAACAGACGTTCATTTTGAGTTGCAATAATGCCTCTTTCTTGAATATTTGGCATTCTCCATATTACGCATAAATCTGAATTATAAACATTTTAACGCAGGTCCTCCCCGGAACGATAGTCATGCCACATCCCTCAGACAATCATACCTTGTGCTTGTTGTGTTGTGCTCCATGTTGTGGCTGGAGCTGTCCCCTTGGGGCTGTTTGGCAGCAGCTGGCGGCCGCTTCTCCGATGGCTCTGGAGGGAGCCCGTCGGCTGCTTTCTGGCCTTTCTGGAAGCTGCTATACCGGGCCTTTTCCAGCGAAGCATCAAAGTCCTGCCGCTTTGTCTGTGCCGGGTCCAGCTCTGGATGCGCCTTAAGAGAAACATATAGCTCGGTGAAATAAAGAGTACACGATTATTCAAATAGCACCAACAGATTCCGTAGCGATGTGCAGCGGCTTACAATCGAACGGGATTAGATTAAATTCATTTAAGAGACGGCTGAGTTACCGTCTTAATTTAACGCATTTCTTTTCTTTTAGAAAAGAAATTTATGAAATTGATGCAAAATGTATAGATCAACTGTATAGATCAATAATGTATAGTACAGACCCTCCTCTACCTACAAGGGCGTTATTACATAACATATCTCTGGGGAACACCGCGTACAACTGCTCTACACGAAGCTGCCGCGTGCATTTTTACATCATGGGCTTCCAGGAAGCGCCTACAGCTCACATGATACCGAAATACAGCTCAACATCACGTCAGATTCCGCTACACGGACAGAAATAACAAACCCTTCATTACTGTATGGAAAGTGACTGCTTAGTACGTGGAATTTTTTCGCAAAAGAACAGAAGGCATCCCGGAGGGGTTAATCGCAGGCAGTGAAAGGGTTAACAATATCACTCACGAGTTTTGGGAGTTTGTTCACGGCGCGAAGGTAATCTTTATCCAAAATGCAGTTCCCGAGAGCGTTACCAAAGCATCTGTAAAGAAAGAATAAATGCGCTGTTCATCGTAAAACGCCCATATGACCTCCATACACATTGTATCCTCCTTTAGCTCTGATAGTTAATGCATGAGATAAATGACCGGTTGTAGCAGTAACTGATAAGCACGATGCACACAAACCTTAAACACAAGAAAAAGGTGCATGAGGGGACAGTCATTTCTGTCATGCTGCAAAGTGGAATTATCCATCACCCTTTAGCTGCAGAAAACGAACTTGTGGGTATATAACAAGTAATAAATAATTCCATCCCTGTTAATTTCTCCGTGCCCCCCTGTTGCCACACTCACAGGGCAATGGGTAGAAAGCCCATAGAGGCGCAACACACATTGATGCTCAGCTAGTATTCTAGAAGACGCTGGCTAAGACTGCTAGGAATTGCGGTACCACTAACCGCGTATGGAATGTCTCTCTCCCATGGGCACATTCCGCTAACACACACAACTAACTCAAACCCTCTTACTTGAGTGATCTCTTCAAGCCATCGGTGACTGCCTCCTTCCGAGCCTTCTCCAGGGAAAGCGCTTTAGACTTCAGGCCTTCGCTGACGCCATAACCTACGTCCTCGTGGTATGAGCCGTCCTGGGTGGGACAGGTAGATAACGCATTAAATGACATGTAGTGCATTGTTACCTTAAACTAAAAGGTCTTATCAATCATGACTCCTAGTTTCAGGTGCCTGATGTCCCTCTTTTAATTTTTACCAAAAGCTCAGACACAGAAGGATTAAAGAAAGCCCAAACTCATAATATCTGCTCTTGAACTCAATGCATTTATCCCTGGATCCGTATCATCATGCAGATGTCGCGGGGTAAATGTCTTTTACATTGATAGTGTTGACAAACTATGGAGCTGATGTATGCAAAGCGGGTGGCCCTAGCACCCCTCTAATGTGTTTCTCTACGCATGGCACAAATATTTTAAAAGTTAAATAAAATTCTATATAAAAAAAGAAATCTGAGTTGATTCATGGTGATTTTAACACAAAAGGCCTTAATAATCACGCATTTTCTGTTCTCTGGAATGTGGTTGCAGCTGAAGCAACTATATCTAGAAAAAAACGGCTTGTTTTCCTTGAGACCTAGAGACTGATGCCACCGCTTTTAAGACATACTTCATATTTTGGGTGTCTATGTATGCGTACATCTTACTTGGTAGTCTGTAATGCTTTGTTCAGTAATGACATGGTTAATGCATATCACACAAAATAAACAACGTAAGTCTTGCTTTCTGCTTTAGTCGGAAGACAGAGAAGGGTTAACGAGTCTCACCTTCAGCTGGACTTTGACGAACGCGCACACCCCCACGTAGAACTTCCCGTTGCTCAGGTCCACGAAATCTGCACAAAAGTCACGCGCGACATGATGATCCGGCGATGATCTCGTGCTTTGCAGCTTTTACGTGTACAAGAGTCAGGACTCACCTACATTCTGCTGAGTGACGGAATGGGACCAGCCGTTGTATCCAAACATTTCGTTGGCCAGACTGATGACCCTGTGTCCTTCTATGTAACAAACCTGCAAGAGAAAAGACAAAATGAGCACTTTGATCGGGCAGCAGAACTTTCCAGAATGCTACGAGTCCAGGGTTCAGCCACCAGCACAAGGAGACGATGTCTCAAAATAAAGACATCAGCGAGGGTTAAATATCAAACTAATTATGTTCTTGAATTTATTTACCGTATTTCCCCACGTATAAGATGCACCATTTTTGGGGGTCCAAATAAAAAATTACATAAAATTGTATTGCTGCCTGGGCATGATATGAGTGTGACTGATGTTAGCTGCTAGCAATCGCACTCCTATCATGCTCAGGCAGCCAGCACATCACTTTCAGCCTCCCTGTGCCCCCTACACACAGATCAGTGCTAACATATATACATACATACAATTTACTCCCCAACCTTACCTGAAGTGCAGATCTTCTGCTGCCCCTCACCGACTTCCGTGGGGGGTGCTGTTTCCCCTCTGCCTTGCTTGACACGGCTGCACAGGAACAGGAACTGAGCGGAGTCATGTGATGCGATGTGCATTCACGTGACTCCACCGGGTTCCTGTGCAGCCGCGGCGGATGAAAAACAAATCTACCACCACTGTATGACGCACCCAATTTTTAGACCCCATTTTTTTCTAAAAAAGTGCGTCTCATACATGGGGAAATACAGTACTTACTTGCTCGTGGCTGCCTACACACATAGGGAAAGACTAAGTTTAAAGGAAATTTTATTTCCCAGCCAGAAAAAAAGAAATATTCCAGACGCTTGTTGGGAGTGCGCGGTATTTCATCACATGGCGGTCATTTTCCAGAAGAATCACTAAATAATTGTTCAGCGAGACGTCTTTCAACGGCCTACCTTCTGCCCTCCTCCGGCTTGTCTGCTGCTGATGTACTCCGGACCAAGTTTCTGCCGCAGAGCGTTCTGTACCGCTTGGTACTCCTCGGCCGTGTACTGGTGCTGCAAAGAGAAGAGACGCGGCTGACGCTGAAGCATCTCCAGTACACGGACCGCGGCCCTAAGCTGGTTCATACAACAAATTCCGTATTTGCTTGATGATAAGATGACCCCCCCAAAATGTAAATATTATTTTAGGAAAAAGAGAAAAGGCCTGAATATATGATTACCCTATAAGTTTTAGTAGTAAATATTAATTCACATGTAAACTATTTTTTCAATTTAATAAAAACTATGATTGAGAAAAATGCATTTTTTGTTTTTACTTCCTTTTATTTGCCAACCTGCCTTATATGCCACTCTGCCCCCAGAAATGCTTTATATCCCCTATATGCCGCCCTGATATTCCTTTTAACCCCCTATGACACTCTGCCCCCTTGATATTCCTTTTAACCCCCTATGTCACTCTGCCCCCCTGATATTCCTTTTAACCCCTTACATGTCACTCTGCCTCCCTATTCCTTTTAACCCCCTATATGCCACTCTGCCTCCAGAAATCCCTTACACCCACCCCCCATACGCCACTCTTACCCTCCCCCGACTTACCAGTGCTTCCCTAGAGTTATCCCCGTTCTTCAGATTCCTTGGTGTGTAGCGGTGGCAGCCAGTGAAGGTCTGTGCAATATGCGCAGACAACCTCCGCTGCTGGCACTTCTGCCGGGGCTTCTATGAATGAGCACCAGAAGGTCATGTGACGCTGGAGCTCCGTCATAGAAGCCACGGGAGAAGTGTAGGCAGCCTCCACCAGCTCCCGGAGAGAAGGATCCAGGTCCCCTGCAGTGCTGTGGGGGTATCTGGATCTTATTTTGAGTATAAGACGAGGGGTATTTTTCGGTATACCACATCCCTAACACTTGTATTTATTCTCAACGCTATCGCCTAACTACAATCCTTCTGCGATCAACTCTGCTCAAGAACCGCAGGGACAATCTCAGTGCCCGACATCATTGCTGAATATATGCGCCCCCCATACCGGCCACACTGAACAAAAGACGTCACCGACTTTCCTGGTGCCAACGCTGTCCTGCGTACTAATAAACAGCTAAATATTAGGTGTTCACTGCAATCTTTTTCGCTCACCTGGCCAAAAGTTACAGCTCCATTCGCGCCAGAACTTGGCTGCACAGACTTGATCTGGTCTTTCCCCCGACTCACAGACATCGTGTCCTCGTTTTTATCCTAAAAATGATACAATTGAAAGAAAAAAGAAAAATAGTGAGCCAATTCCCTGCTACAATAATATATATATATACATATATATATATATTATATATTATATACTAAAGCCCCTCTCAAAGCACTGTGAGTAAATATATATATATACACATTATTTATTATTATTATTAATGTATAATAGTATTATATATATATATTATTATATAACAGTAAAGGGAAATTTTGAGATTCATTGTAAAGTTGGGTTGTCGAGTGCAAAACATGCAACGTGCCAAGTATTGCACTAATACTACAAATAAACAGAATCAGCAGCTTTACAGACGCCGGTATCGAGATGCGGCATAAAACCCGACCAATATTTACGCCTGACACGCGCCGCTTGACATGAGGAGATCGTTTGGATTTTTTTTTTTTTTTATTCCACATCTAGTATTGAAGCAACGGTCTAAATCTGGGAGATTTTGACACAAAACTGTTGATACGTTGCTGCAAGCGGGGTATTTATTTTAGCAGGTAGGTTTTGACCCTGTTGCACCACCGTGAACCCCACCATGTGTCTAGCGACAGCGTCATTAGTATACATATAAATTATATATAATATTATATATATATATATATACATATATACACATACACATACTAACACAGCAATGTTCATAGAGAGTAAGGAGGGTTTTTCAGGTCCAGTATACATTGCTGCATTAATATACCTGTCAGAGACCTGTATGTGAGGGAGATATATATATATATATATAATATATATAATATAGCTTTACGGAAACCGTCCCACACATAGTATACACGTAACACACATGTAAATGTACACGAAGCGACGGGATTCGGGCCATATGTATAAAAAGCATTCACGGGGCGAAGCGTAGAATGTGGAGGAAGAAACCAATGCTGCATATTTAGCATTTTGCACCAGAACGGCACTTTAGAAATATTTATTTTTAAACTTTAGTGTAACGCAATGGACTTGTGGTGAAATATTCACACAACAGTCAGTCACACAACAGTCAGTCACACAACAGTCACACGTGTCCTTACGCTGCATGCAAATATATTATATATATATATTATATGAGGCATTCTGGTATACACGTTAAGTGCTGCTACACGGCGCCATACGTTGTGTATGAATTCTATATTATTAATGTATATGTATGGCGTTTCACAGCCGTTAAATATATGTAATATCCCGGTCTCGGTTTATAACGTGTTCCCCACCCTCGCCTCTCCCGTTGTCACCGCCGGACTTCTGTGTCCTCCGGATTACGTCACGCCGGATCCTATGTTCCTCCCGTACTTGCCGCCTCCAGCATTAGCCAATCAGCTGGTAGCTGCGCGGTGCATGCCGAGAGGAAGGTCTTCGGTGCTCCCGGCTTCAAATGTACAGCCGCGGCGTTGGAACAACGAGTTACCGGGCTGCGTGAGGCCGAGAGGGTTACTTCGGGAATGTAATGGAAAGAAAATGCATCCGTTTACTTCGTTCCCTTCCCCAAGCGGAGTGGCCTTCACGCTCAGGGCAAGTCAATGCTGTGGCTGCCATCTTGGTACACCCAGGAACCGGAAGGGGCGCATCTGTGCCTCACCAAAGCTGGCACCCCATTAAAATGTTGGGTTTTGTACTGTCAATGGCAGATATGTCTTCATGAACTGATGTCAGTCCACCCCACAGCCAAATACTGCGAATCATCGTACGTGAAGAACGTGCCCCACAAAGTCATATAAACTGCTATATAAACCAATAAATAAGTTCTCTCTGTGGCTTTGAGCCAAAATATCCCCGATCTCCCAATTCCTCTGAACTACAAGCTTTGCCCCTGAGCGCGTCCGAGCTCCAGCTTGGGGTAATAGAGCCTCGGACTGCCTGTGGGGAGCCGTGCCAGGGCCGGCTTGAAGGAGCGATGTCTGAACTGATAACGCTCTGCGGGAATTTATATCAAGGGTAGGCGCTGGGAAGGTTCTGCAATTGGTAAAATGATCGAGTCTTCTAAAGAATTATTGGAAACTGAAACATTTCGGGTGTCTGTTTAATGGCAACGAGGACCAAGCATGTGCGGTGAAGAAACCGGCTGCTGGTTTGGCGTAACCACAGAAATCTTCCGCTAAATACCCTGGAAGCGAGTGACATTCCGGGTTCGAGGTGAAGTCGGGTCTCCTTATTGAGGGGAAGCTACTCGAACTTGCTTAGGATGGCTGAGGATAATTAGAGTAACAGTTGGAGGGCTACCGGTTTGGTACCCATGGCCTATACTCCAGTTGGTAAATAGAGTGCTGATGGCTCCTCTAAAGACCAAGGCTGGTTACTGAAAATGTATGAGAATGCGGGGACCCTACATATGGTTCCAGAGAGAAGTCCTTTCCAGAGGTTTAAAGCAGGAGAGGCTGGCAATGGACTGCTGGGATTTACCGGCCCTTACGCCATCCCCATAAACGCGTTCGCCCCCTGCTTGTTCCCGTACTCAGACGCTCGTAAACACTTTTTGTCACTCTACTCCTTTCAAGTCGTTCATTAAAGTTTCCGTTCCTGCCATATAACTTGCACCTGGCCCGAATTTCGAATGTTAACCCTTTAATAGCCCTTCTTTACTCAAAGATATGCTTGAGTCACCTGCATTCAAGCAGGGATATCAACCATAACATACTGGTAGCAAAGGCACCAACCGGGAGGCTTTCGATCACAGCAGGGTAGAATAGGAAGAAGTCAGCTGAGAACCTGCCCCCTTTACCCTGAGACTGGGGCAAAAAAGAGTTCCCAGATATGTTGGCCACCAGGCAAACAGCGCCTGCGACCTACCTTGGTTGCTGGTCTTAAAGGACCGATACTAATTTCCCATTTGCAGTTCATTAGCGGTGGGTAGGCTGGGTTGGCGCACGCCTGTGACTTTGCCTCTTTCGGGGGTCGCACATTTTCACGCGTGGCTGACAAGCAACACCCACCCAACCCTGCTAGGGTGTAAAAAGGACAAAGTAATTAACCAGAAGGTTCAGGAGCCACCATGAATAATTCACTCTATTCCGTTGGATATAATGTTGCAACACCCTGTAGCTGCCGACAGTCTTGATTCTCAGGGCCACGGTCCATGCGAAATGCCCAAAGGCATTATCACCCGCGTATAGACGAGGTAGCCATGGAAGGGAGAGCTGTAACGTCACAACGCCGCTCCAATGACAGCATGTGACATCACACCTGTAAAGTCTTTGCTAAGGGAACCCCAAAAATAGTAAATCTGCATTTTACATCATCTGACAGCAAATCCAACTGTGGACACAAACGTACAGAGGGGCCTTTGCATTATAGGGGCCGGAGTGTATTAACCCCCCCCTCCTCCTGAAGAGCAGTATTGAGGGGCTGGGGAGAAAAAGTTAAATGGTCTCAAAGAACATTAGTGTGACTATATGCTGTAACTATGATATATATAAAATAAAATAAATATATATATAAGATAAGCTGCCAATTTTTATTTATTTAAATCCATTTATTTTTTTTGGTATTATCAAGGCGTCTCCTGTTTTTTTTTTAAAGTAAAAGTAATTAAATTAATTACATAATATTTATAACATTTTATTTTTAATATTAAAAAAAAAAAATATTAAAAAACATGTACTAATTTATTTAATTTCCAAATTTTCCTTGCAGAACTTACCACCTGCTCGCCCTTCTTAAGTATTTTAGACCTTCCCAAGATGGCCGCCCTTCTAGGACGACAGGGTAAATAGCTTTCGACCAGAATGCCTCGCACATCACGTGTCACTTTGGGTCCTGTGGCTGAGCTGCCAATCACATCTGCTGTGGGAAGTGTCTGCGAGGTTGGGCGGAGTCGGTGGTTTACGGTGGCCCCCCGGGTACATTCCGTTCCGCTGGTGAGCGCGCACGTCACATCTCAAGTAGCTCTCCGCCCTGGATTGTAGAGAGGAAACCGGAGCCGGCGAGACAGGTAAGGGGAATAACGGGAAGGCGGCTACGGCGTAGTTTTGCAGAGAACGGACTGGAAACACCCAGCCAGACGTGACTTTGTGCTCGGTACCGATGGTGACCCGGGGAAGAGGGCAGTGGGCCCGGACTGGAATGGAGGATGAGCAAGGACTGTGCAATGCCACCTGGTGGTGGAGTGTAACACTCATCATCCTCAGCCAGCTACCTGCACTGCATAGTCCATCATGAGCAGTGGAGATGCTCAGGGGCCCACCCATAGGGACACATTCCTGGCTTTGCAGTGATTTGGTTCCGATATATGAAGGGCTAGGGAGTGCTACCTTATTTATGGACTACAACGCCAATCATCACCAGCCAGGCTTTTCGCGGCATGCTGGGAGTTGTAGTCCATCAGGAGCCTGTGGCTGATCCATGGTCAGTTGTCCATCAGGGTGGATAGGCAGGGTTGGGCCCATAATATAGAAAGCAGCCCTCACTGGGATTAAAGATCTGCCAGGTTCTGATTGGTTTTTATTTTATTGGATCAGCTCACGGTTTGGAGGTTTTTTTTTTGTTATTAAATATTTTTTTTCTCTTGAAATTCACGTTAGATTTTGCTGTAATCGTCTTTTTTTTTTATTCTATGTTTTGGTCCAGAGCCCTCTGGCTTGTGACACCGGGGTGTGGAATTTGGGGCAAACCGTTCTCTGTGGCCTTGATGTTGGGTTGGTCATCGCAGCCGGTCCGGCTATCATTATTATTATTATTATTTTCATTTTTTTATTATTATTATTACTCGACCTTCCGGCGGGTTTAGCCCTCGTGCTTCAGCTTTCTGCTGCGTCCTCGGCGGGTTTCACCTTGGGTGGGGTTATTTGTACGATGATTGGCTCGGGTTCTGCTCGTTTAGATTGGGTCCGGATCGGTAATGCGGTGTCACGGAAGCCATAGTGAGATTTGATCGGGGGGGGGGGTTTGGATGCTAAACCCGGAATCTTGGTCCTTTTGGATCTGGGATGTGGTTGCCCCGGTGATGATCCGGTTAATAAGCGATTCTTCTGGCCCCCCCGTCGTTGGATCCAGTTGATCGATGCTGTGAATTCCTCCGGACCCCGTCCCCTGCATTCCATTCCCTCGCTCCGGGGTTGAATTTATGGAGTCTCATTCATCTGCCCGCCTGACCTTTACTTACCGGCATCTTTATTGTGCGCTAGAATGCTAAATGCCACTTAACCCTTCCCGTGCCACGGCGGCCAGCGCATCTGCGAGGACCGTATATCTCGTCATCTGATGTGACAGCTGCAGCATTTATGTGACAGCTGCAGCATTTCATTTTTTTCCCCAATTTTTATTTTTTTGTGCATTTATCATGAAATATTTGAGGCTTTCTATGTAATTTATTGCGCTACGGTCATTGTCGCAGCCGCCGTGATTCCAACAGCTCCGAACTAGTTTTTTAATTATTATTATTATTATTTTTTTTCCTAATAAATAAAAATAGTAAAAAAATAAATAAATAATAATAAAAACTAATAAATTCATGTTATTAACACCTTCAGCACCACAACGCTCTGCAGCTCCTTTGGCTTCCGATGCGTTGCACTGATTTCATCACATTTATTCGAATTTTACTATAAAATGAAATACGAATACTTAAGATTTCGTTAGTCCTCCCCAGGGATCGCGGAACGTGTTTAGCTAATATCGGAAAGAAGCAATTTTTATGTATAATGTTAATGGGGGGGGGCGATAAACTGACACAGCCAGGGTGGTCCCGAGATAAAGGGTGGACTCTGCCTTGTAATGCAGGAAAATAAAAGAAAGACTTGTGTTAATAAAAATGATTCCTTTTTCCAGACACCCGCGGGATATGCCTGGGTTTAAGGACTGGCCAGGTAAATTTGGGACTGTTGGCAGCTATGGTCAGACACTATATATATATATATAAAATTTATTTTTCCCCGTGAGCCTTTAGCTTGGTATTTTGTCCACTTTTGGAGAGTAATATCAGTAGATATTACTTTGAGTGTAGTAGGTACATGGAATTGACTTCCAGCAGATGGACAGGCATAAGGCTATTCTAGATATGAGATAAGGCCAGGGATTAATGGAAGTGTTCAGAATCTGGGCAGACTCGATGGGCCGAATGGTTCTAATCCGCCGACACGATTCTATGATGCGGACACCGGACGCCTCTCGGGTCTCCCGGTCACATAAAGTCATGGTACGGAGTCCTCGCGGACGATTGGTCCCTTATCTCGGCTTCCGACAGGGTGACGGCGGGAAATCGATAAGCCTGGCGGTGTTGGACTGGATTTCCAATAATATTTATATTCTATCAAACGCCCCCTTGATGGGACCGAAGTATATTTGTGACATCACTGTGAGCCACCATATGCAATAACTTATTTGCATATAGTGTCAGGTGTGATGTCATATGTGATGTCATCTATGACGGCCGACCCAGCTAATTCCTGTAGGGTTTTGCTTCTTGTTTGTTTGTGGTCCTGCTGCAGCGAGATATAAACGGTTATCCGTGTTCTATGCTCACAATGTAAACCCTGTTTAGGTGGCAGGTTCCCTTTTATGCGGACCCCTTAGCCCCGGCATGTGTATGTTTAAAGCGATGACCTCCTGTGAGTCCTGCTTTGTTTGTTGCACCCTGAGGGTAGAGTGACCCCTGCTGCCCCCCCCATTACATATACATTGGAGACATTGCTGCTCCATTGCTATTGTATCTGTATGATTTTTCCCAGCAGCTAAGGGGTTACCTTGATTGCTAATGCAGTGCTAACCCCCCCATCCCCCGCTGCACTGCATGATCCCGGGAAATTGATTGGTTAAAATTACAGGAAACGGATCCAATCCTCGCAGACGAAGGGTCCGAGCCGACGCTGAGAGCCCCCCTTAGTCCTTAACCTGTTCCTTTAAGAAGCCGATACCATCGGTAGCCCAGGGCTGGCATTTCCAGGTCCGGGACCCCCAGTGAAAGATCTGCTAACCTGCTGCTGACCTCTAGGACCAAAGGTGGACAGCCCACCCCTTAAACCCTGTGGACCTTTTTGTAAATCCACCCCTGTGTTTATTTACCTGATCCCCTCCCCCGTCTACGTTTTCTTCCTAGGGTAAGAGCTCGGGGGTCCTGCGCAAGTAACTCGGCTTATTCCATACGGAACATTTCAGCAGTGGATCTGTTTCCTTGTGCTTATCGTAAGAAAGTGGGATAAAAGTAGAAGAGCCTCCCGGCAGAGGTGGTAGAGGGTATTAAATATGCATGGGGTCGGGTAATATAATACTATAATGAATGTATAATAATGCGGAGCGGCACTGCGAGGGAATAATCCTTCCTCTTGTTCCGGATCCTGGAGTGATCCGCCTCCCAGCAGGGCATGCTTTGGCTCGGTTGCGGTTCTGGCTCCCGATTCTCCAGAATGTGCGATCGCCGGGAACCACGTTTCTGCCAAGAAGAGGATGATTTCCCCGTTCTCACGCAGAACCCTGGATCTTATCCTCTCTGCTCCGCAATAAACGGGGGGGGGGCGATTATCGATTTAAACGATTCCGCGTAATCCGACGATAAAATATATAATAATAAGGGAAGAAAACATTAATATCGGTCAGCAGTGATTAGTTTGCCCGTGTTGAGCCAGACCACAATATAACACAAGCTCACGAGCATCTTTCCGCGCGTTCAAGAGTAATAAACGGTTCGTTTTTTTTGCGGAATCTGAATGATGGTCTTGTCACCGTGGCAACTAACACGGTTATCAGCATTCTGTTGGTTGCCCCAGTGACACCACTTATTAGACTTTGCACCAAAAGGGGTGAATGGGCAGTTTGGGTTTGTTATTCTGGGCACCAAGGAGAATCTTTTGCCCCCCCCCCATGGTCGCCCCCTATAAATGGCAGCTCAGCGGTAGACGTAGGGTTAACGCAACCAGCGTAAGCGTGTCTAGCAGTGTATTGCGAAATCCGTGGTCACTCCGTGTGGCGGCCTTTTTTTTTTCCGGCTCAGTCCCTCCGCAGGCTGTTGGCACGGGTGGCCCCTCGGCTGTTATTTTTACATTAAGTGGCGGGAGATAAGACTCTTCCCGCTAAGCCCACCCGCCATTCACGGAGATCCCCTCTCTGATCCCTTCCACCAACACCGCCGAACGACAGCCCCGCCGGCTGCCTCCATTTATTTAGTTTTTTTATTCCTCCCCTGATGGGGATTCAGTAATTGAATTTGTTCTGATTTTCTGTCGGGTTTTCAGATCCAGCGGAAGCCGTCCGGATGATACCCGCGGGAGGCGAAACTAACGGCCCCAGCGGTCTCTCGGTTTACTTCCAGATCTCAGGGTGGATTGAGCGGGGGGGGGCTGCCCCCCCCCCGCGCTCAATCCCACCCTAAGATCTGGAAGTAAACCGAGAGACTTCTCATAAAAGATCCTTCTATGACGTTTTAATGGCCGTGTCCCAAGCTGATTGGACCATAGAAAGACCCCTATTGGTTTGAAGGAGGTCCGGATTCTGCATCGGCCAACCCTACTCCCCCCTACCGTCTATGACATCATCAGAAACTTAATATTATCGAAGGTTAAACCTATTCAAAGACCCGCCACGTGTGACATCACATTTTCTCCCTCCTACTGCCCGTTAACCCTTTAACATGAGCGAACGGAGCTCCTTTTATCTGGAGCCGCCATTGCTGTCAGTCATGTGATATTTTGGGTAACTTTCCCGGCTCAGACACTTTCATTAGTCAGAGAGTCCAGCAGGGTGATTAAGACCGAGTCATTCTAATATACCCAATACAAGTAAAGCAGATCAGAGTATGAATCAGGCGGCCCTTTTATACGATATTATAATTTAGTTCAAATATCTATCGATGATTAAGAAAAGTCGAGGCATCCTCGTGGGCCGTACCCAAACGCACTTCCTTTATTCACAAATAAAAGCCATCTTTGTTCTAGTGGAATGAAGCAACATGCGTGACGCCGCATGATTTACATGGGGGGGGTACCGTGTGAGTTGGGGGTGGTGATCGGTTGATTTTATACAGCCTTTGATCAGGAGAGTTTGGAGGAGGGTGAAAAAAATAGTGAACATTCTGCAGGGTAAAAATGATCAACAAGTGACCAGAATCTTACACTAGAAGCTTTGAAGGAAGGTGAGGAAGTTTGTGGTAGATAAGCGGAACAGCCTCCCAGCAGAAGTGGTAGAGGTTAATACAGCGAGGGGATTTAAACATGCATGGGATGGGCATACGGCTCCTGAATCTAAGACGAGACCAATTCTACGTTTCTGTTATATTTCTGCGTAGGCTTTAACTGGGCAGGGCATGAGAAAAAAAAAAAGTAGGCGGGGTTTTGGTGAGAGTGGGTGGGTCTACTTCTAAGCCTCGCCTTTTAATTTTTGGGGTTCTGTGCCTGTCCAGCTCAAAGAGGGGATGGAAATAACAAGCCTCTGCTCAAGTGCCACACCGAGCTGATGCTTTATGGCAATGCTAATGAAGTCCGTTCCTCCATAGACTTTCATTAGTCAGAGAGTCCAGCTGGATGATTAAGACCGAGCCATTCTATTGTCCCCCACAGGCAGTATGTTTTTTGAGAAATAATTTTTTATCCGATATTAGTAATAAAGAATTTGGTGACCGTTTCTGTTTTCACATTATTTTAAGCCTTTTTTGTGTTGATTGATGTCACATCTCTGGGGGGGGGGAGGTCTCTTTCTAGGTTGTCATGGTGATCATGGCGTTTCGGAACATTTCCTTTCAATTTCCAACGAGCTGAAAACGCGGCGATACTTTTAGGGATGTAGAGGTCACCTTCACTCCGTTCCGTGTTGCTTTATGGTCTGTGAAACGCGTTGGGGTTTTACTAGATTCTAGGTTAATGAGCGGAATGCTTTGTGCTCATTGGTTGGTAACTTGCTCTCTTAGGGACACAGAGGGTATTTTTATTAACCCTTTGAGTTTTAGAATCTCTTAGCCCCCCCCTCTTTATCCATCTGAAGTTAAGTACCTTTCTTTACACTCCATTAAACATAGAATTTTGGGGCAGATAGGACCTATTTGGCCCATTACTTCCGATGTAAGAACTGCAACAAGTCCTTGGTCTCGTCTTAGATGCTGGATAGCTGTATCCCTATCCCTTGCGTGTTTAATTATCCTTACCCTCTACTACTTCTGCTGGGAGGCTGTTCCACTTATCTACCTCTGACCCTCTAGTGTTAGATGACGGCCTCTCGTTCTAGCGTTTCTCCTCTTTTGAAATAAACGTCCCTTCTGTACTTTCTATCGCATCCCATATCTCTCTCTTCTCTCCTCCAAGCTATCCATTGGCCGGCCTCTTTTAACCCCTCTTTCCCAAGGGTACATTGTTACCCCATAGGGGTGGTGTCGACATATCATCGTTGATCGTGTTGCCTTCCCATGGTCACCTCTACCTGGCCGTGACGTTCGATGGCGGTCCGTGCCGTCTCAGCAGACTTTAAAGCCCGTTGTTTTCGGAAGGTCTCAGAGGGGTTAACTTCCGCCACGTGCATTTACATAGCAGTTTGGGGGGGGGGGGAGTGTGACATCTTTTTGATCTCACGGTTCGTCGGTCAGCGTTGCCCGGAGTCTAGATTGTGTGCGGCGCTCGCGTTGTCGGATCTACTCAGGGAGATTAGGGCTGCTGGGCGTGCAGTCTGTCCTTACATACGATGAGATTCCCCCCCAAGGGACGGAGAGTCACGGAAAGCATCTCAAAAATAATATTCAGCCTTATTTCGGCTACCGCTGCCAGCGAGAGGATATTTTAAGGGTATTATGGGGTTCTAAATGAGGTTCTAGGGTTTTTGGGGGGCTCTAAATGAGGTTCTAGGTTTTAGAAGGTCAGATATGCGCATTAAGGTGCTTCATATGAAATGAAGATCTTCCGTGGTGATCTCATGTTTTTTTTTTCTATAATTCTGTTTTTTTCTCGCTCTTTTCAGATCATAAGATTGAGGCGTCCGTCAAACATGGGAAGCCAGTCGCGTTTCACACTCTGCTGATACCCGGACGGCGTTAATCTTCGTCAGCGTTAATCTAGCATAAGGCGTCTTGGAAAACTCCCCGATTTCTACTTGTTTTGCCCCGGTTCTCACGCGACAAACATGTACGGAAGTTCCCGGTCCGTCGGAAAGGTGGAGTCCAACAGCCAGAGTCCCGGGCGTTCTCCGCGGCTGCCCAGGTC